>PITA01026576.1:0-22401 GCA_004023965.1 Spilogale gracilis
GTCCTGTTCCTTCTTTGGGAAACGGGTGGTGTGACAAAGTCTGCCTTGGGCGGGGGAAATATAACGCCCAGACCCCCATGGAGAGAACCCCACCCGAGTCCCCAGGCAGTCGAGGCACATCCTGCGACCTCCTCCCCACCCCTAGGCCTGCGGAGGACAGGGTAAGAATTAGAACTTCAGAGGGACTGGAGCCTGACTTGCGGCACTCACCCATCTTCCCACCCCTCACGTCGCCTGTGCCCTGGTCATACGTGGGCCTAGTGTCCTTGCAAAATACTATGTGGGAGACTAAACCCAGGGTGGATGAAGAAGGGCACTAGCGGCAGATAGGCCAGGCTCTGAATCCCAGCGCTACCCCATCCCAAACGGGTAGCAACAGACAAGCCTCCCAGCTCTCCCTCTTGTGTCATATGGATTAGGGTTCTTCCCTGTCCCCCTACCCTGGCCCCACAGGCCCTGCCTGCTAGCAGGTTCCCACAGCTGCCCATCTGACTGCAGCCTGGGAGCTAGTCTGAGAGGGGATAGTGGCGGGGGCGTGCGTGCATCTGTGGCTGGCTTCTGGCTCTGTTGGGCCTACCAGGAACTGATCCTTTCACAGGGAGATGGCCCTTGTAGCTGACATTTAAGCCCTAGCTGTGGGGAGAGGCTGGGTGCTAGAATGGCAACAGGACTAACTCCCAGGACAACAGGCTCTTTGCAACCCCCCATCCCCCCCAACTCCATTTCCAGATCAATAAACACCTCCAGCAGGTGCAGCACTCTCCTGTGGAGAGTACATGTGAACTTCAACAGCAGCATCCGCTGGAGGGTCAAGGCAGGTCCTCCCGGACAAGGGGCACAGGCCCCCGCCCTGCACCCCTCCTGCCCGAGGTGGGCCCCACCCGCCAGTCCCCCCCCCCCAACAGCTCTGAAACCAGTCTGAGCAGGAATTGTACGCACACACCTTTTAGGCACTTTTTATTTCGCATGGCTCCCGGAGCACCTGGGGCCCCGCCCGTCCCAGACCTGTGGCCGTCTGGGGAGTGAGCCAAGCCTGAGAGAGGAGGAGCCTGACTCTGGAGCTCCCCACGCTGTCACTGCTGACCAGCAGGAATGTCCAACCGCAGGCCTTGCCCTCCCTGCCTGTGAGTGGCCCTGAGTCACGCTCCCAGTGGCCACATGGAGTGGGCAGTGTGCTGAAGGTGGCCTCCTCCGGCCTCCCGAGTCCAGGACTCGGCGGACAGAAGAGTGACAACCACATTCACGTCTCCCTGCGATGTGAGGTCTGTGGTGCTGCAGGTGGAGGCTGCCGGGCACCCTGTGTCCTGACTCCTGCCACCAGCCTTGATCCCCACAGAGGATCCAATACCCCTTCAGGTGCGGACCGGCCAGGCCGGAGGATGTGTCCAGGACACCTGGGGCAGTCAGGGACCCCCGGGGTCCAAATCCCCAGTGCAAGGCCCTGGCCCTCAGACCACTGGCCCCAGGCCGTCCTTGGTGTGGGTCTGAGCCCCCAACATGCGGCGGCCATGCAGGCTTTGCTCTGAAGACTCAAGTCCGGGTTACAAGGGAGCTGCAGGGCGTTAATATAAAAGTTTGTACACAGACGTATAAAAAAGTTTGGTCTCTTGTTAAGGCTGTTACAGTTTAAAATTATGTAAACCACGCACAAACAGTTACCATATAAAATAAAAAGGGAGGCGGGAGATGCCTGATGCCAGGCTGCCCGCCGTGATTTGGTGCTCTGCGTGGGCGCCATCTACGCGGTGTGTGGGCTCAGCAAGGGCGGCGGGGCCTTGACTGGCCTCTCCCTGCTTGCACTCTGCACGCGGGGCTGCTGCCCACCTCCCATTGTCTTGGAGCTTCTCATTCAGGATCCTTCTCAGCCAAACGCTGGTTCTGCAGCTCAGTGCCCAGTTCTGGCACGGGCTGGTCCTCAGACTCGCGGGGACTCTGGCACTGTGGCCCCTCAGCCGTTGGCCTGGCCCGAGGTCGGGGGCAGGCAGTAGGTCGGGGGGTCTGAGTACCTCCGCTTGGCCCCAGGAGGCCGGCTGTCCTCATCTGGGGGCTCCCGCATGCCTTGCACAGGCATGTGGGCGCTGGGTGTGATATACACAGAGTGTATGTGGTCTGGACGGCGGGCAGGCGGCTCTCGGCGCCTCACGGGGGCAGTGGCCTCTGGGGCACCCGCTGTCCGGCCGGGGAGGTGGGAGGGCAGGCCGGGTGGGAGCTTGATGTTGGTTGTGGGCATGATGGGGGTCCGCCGGGGGGTCTTCACTCTGACCGTCACGAAGGAAGACGGCCTTCGTCGTGGAGGGGCAGCTGCCACGGGGAGGGGGCTCAGGGCGGGCGCGCCGGGGCTGGGGAGAGCAGGCGCGGGGGGCCCTTTTGAGAGATAGACGGCAGGGTTACTGCAGCTTGGGCGCCAGTAGACGGACCCTTGCCCCAGGGCCTGCTGGTGGTGGACATGGGAAGGAGAAAAGCAGACGTTGCCTTAATACTGACCTTCTGAGGGCCCCCGCCCGGCCCGCTCTTCCAACAGGCTCTCTGTGCTGGCCGACGTTTCCGAGTCCAGGTTTTCCTCGTCGGAGCCCCGAGGGTCCAGCTCCGGCAGTCGGTAGGTGATGTCTTCCCTGCAGGGGTGAGGAGGGGGTCACGGTGTCCAAAGCTGTTCTCAGGGTGAAAGACCTCCCAACAAAAGTGCCAGACCAGTTGGGGATGGAATGGGCCTTTTTGTCCTGGATGGGAGCCCCTGCCTCCAGCACCCATCCCCAAATCACACCTGGCCCAGAGAAACCCTGGGGAGGGCTATGTTAGGATGCTAAGGGAAGCCATCCACCTGGCCCTATATTGAGCTAGTGATGGGCTCCTGCCTCAGGGCCTTTGCAAGTGTTGGTCCCTCTGTTGGGAGTGCTCTACCCTGTTCTTAAGACTAGGGAGGCCAAGTGGCCCAGGTCACACCTGTCCTCCTGGCATTGTGTTCATGGCTACCCTACGCACTCACATCTCGACTGGGTGACAGGTTAATTGGTTACCCTAGCTAAAACCAACTTCAAGACAAAGTTTGGGCGTGACCCTTCTGCTGCCCTTTTTTGCTCTGCAGACCCACCATAGCTCCCAGAGGTCAAGCAGGGGGTTTAAACAGAGCCCCAGGCTGTGTTTTAGGACAGCAGCCCCTCAATAGGGAGGTAACAGATGACGGGAATGAGTCTAGCCCGCCAGCCTCCTCTAATAGCCAGGGCGGCTGGGCAGAGGGGCCTGGGGCTGGGGGCTGGGTGGCAGTGCTGAGGGCAGGAAGGGGACAGAGACACTTGCTTCTCCTCCTTGATGGACTGGATCCGCTCAATGAGGATCTCCTTCTCGCGGTCCTCATCACTGCCGGGCACTTCCTCCTCCCGCAGCACCCCCAGCTCCTCCGGGCCACCGGCACTGCTCTCCCGGGCCTTGGGGCTCTTGTTCTAGGACAGAGAAGCGGCAGGTGTGGCTGGCCCCTCTGGGAGGATGCGGCCAGTGCTCCCGGCAGGGGAGAGGTTAGTTCTGATGTGGAAGGGTGGGCTTTAGTGAGGCTGCTCCAGGGATCCCGCGGGGCCCGAGTGGCTGGTGCTCGGCTAATTAGTCATCCTCGGCGCAGAGGGTCAGCAGGCAATGGGCTCCCCCAGCATGCACTTCCTCGAGGTTAGGACATGCTCAGTCTCCCCTATGGGACCACAGGCATGAGGGGAAGCCAGCATGCACCACGCCCAGAGACATGCAGGGCGGGCCCGCGGAACATGTACGTACCAGGACCCCCTCATAGGGAGACGAAAACCCCAGTTTGAGAGGCCATGGCTGGGGAAGAGATGAACAGAGGTGACCACACAGGGCCACAACCACTACACGGGCACCAAGCCACATCGGACTGGAGGAACAAGGATAGGGTCCTCCCGTGGGAGCCCAGGACCTGCAACCCTAAGTCCCCAACCCCACTGTGGGGCTACTTCTACAGTGCAGACTTTTCCCTGTAGCAGGAGCTGGAGGAGGACCTGAACCATCACCGAGGGGATGACAAGTCCCCTGCTGCCCTTTGAGGGGCGGACGGCATGAGGCTGAGCGAGGAAGGCGGTCATTCAGCCGATGTGGGGGAACCAGCCCCCAATTGTGCTCCCATGAGGCCCCTGGCCAGGCGGCTTGGGGCCAAGGGTGTGCTGGGCGTGCAAGGGGTGGAAAGGTGAGACCCCACCCCCCAAGGCCTGCATGCTCACAGCGTTCTGTCGCAGGAGGGAGAGCCGGCGGAAGGCAATGCTCTCGGCAGCTTCCAGCTGGCTGATCTCCTCCATCTTCACCTTGTACTTCCTCATCTGTTCCTTGATGAGCATCTCCACGCAGCTGCAGGGAAGGGGACTCGGTCACTGCCCGCAGGACAGCCGTCTAGAGAGGCACTGGCTGGAGACTGGGGCACGGGGGCCGAGACGGAGACCCAGGGCCCAGGTAGGACCACGGACGCAGCCATGGGCTGTGGCTCCCATCTCCGTGGTGTGCTGTGTGACCTTGTGCGGCTCACTCTACCTTTCTGAGCCTGAGGCCCTGTCTCAACAGGCTTCCTGGTTTGGAGGAGGAAGCACAGCGCCGTGGACCGGAGTGAGCCAGCCCCTCACAGTCCCCCTGTGGGGCGGGTAACACGGAAGTGTGAACAGGGGGCTGGGTGACCTGTGGCAGGGGCTGCAGGGAACCCGCCCCTGGGACTCCAGTAAGTGTGGGGGGCAGCCCAAATGGGAGAGGCAGGCCCAACTCAGGGTTTCCCATCATTATAACCACACAAGGAGAAAGGGAGCAAAGAAGGTGCTGGAAGCAAATGTGTCAGTACCCCACAGCGACCCAGGTGTGTCAGGTCCACATAAGAGCCACCCAGGTGGCAGGTTCTTATTTTCACAGCCTGAAACTGAACAGTGTCCTCTTAGTCACTGACGTCTGACAACTTCCGAGTTCTTTTGAAGAACTCTTTGAAAACTTCTGAAGATGGTGCCAGGGGCAGGAGAGCCCCCCGCACAACTGCTGCTTTCCCCATGGCTCTCGCTGCTTCCTGAGGCCGAGGACACCAGGCGTCCCCGTCTGCCCAGCGCCCTGCAACTGGACAGGAGGGCTTTCTCCTTTTCTCTGCGTTTTTCAGTCTCAAAAGCACTTGGTAGGGATGCCCTAGCTGCTGGGGGAGACGCGGCGCAGAGCGGGGCCAACCGGGCACCTAGCACTCACGTGGTGACCTTGAGGACGTCCTTCATGCTGGTCAGCGGGTCCGAGTTGTCAGGGCAGCGCAGGAGACAGGGTGCAAAGATGATGGCTAGAGCGCTGGGTGACATGCGATTCACGTCCTCAAGCAGGGCCACCCTGCGTGGTGAGTGGCAGTTAGAGCTGGCCGGGGAGCCCCCGGACCTGTGGCCGGAGCCCCGGGGTTGCTGCAGGGAAGGGGCCAGCAGCCCCTGGAGCTGGGACAGGGGTGGAGAGGCATCCCCACCGGAGAGCCTGGGGGGAGTCCCCCTCCCAGACCCCCCCACATAGGCCCAGGTCTTGGGCTGAACCCAGGGCACAGCGCTGCACGGCTCTTGATGGGGACCCCCGCCCCCTACACCGAGAGCTGGCGGTGAGCACTTGCTTGACGAGATGGAAGATGAGCCGCTCCAGTGAGTTGTGGTTGGCCTCAGGCAGGTGCTCCAGGACGGCGTAGATGGCGGCCAGCTGCTCCTGCTTCTCTGGCAGCTCTAGGAGGGCCCAGGGCGTCAGCTCCCTGTGCGCCAGTCCCAAAAAGTTCCCGGGGGCAGGGGGACGTGGGCAGCGCAGGGGGGTCCTCTGCTGCTTGGGGGCTGGGATGGGGCCATGGAGGGGTCTCGGCTCTGCCCTCGCCAAGGGACCTGTGCCAGGCCCGCTGCTCTGAGCCCTGGTTTCTCAGCAGGGCCGATATGAGCCCGACCGTGGCCACCCAGCTGCCCTCGCCGCGGCTGCTGTGGGCCTCACCTACAGCTCGCAGGAAGTCACCATACTGGGCGAAAGTCATGAGGGGCTCAGGCAGCTCTCGAAGCCACTGCTTGAGCACGCCGGTGATGGCATGGATGGGGAAGTTCTCCAGCTTGACGGCTGCAGGGTCTGCGGGGAGGCCGGCCGGGGGCTGGTGAGTGCGGGCAGGAGGGCGGTGACCAAGCCCCTGCCCCGACACCCACCTGTCTGCAGGGCCTGTCGTAGCTCCCGTGTGCGGTTGGCAGCGCCTGACTTGCGGTAGAGGCCTTCGGTGTACAGGCCGTGCATCTCCACATGTTCCAGAAGCTTCTCCAGCACAATGGGCACGGAGGCCTTGTCACTGGTCAGGCTGTCCACGCACACGCCAAAGTGGCCTGGCTCCGTACCTGGCTCGCTCTGCAACACCAGGGGTGGGGGTCAGGCCTCCCAGACGGGCTCCCTCCCTCGTTGTGCTTCCCCCTCCCCGCAAGCTGCTGGGGAGGTGAGCTTGCTGGGGGGCTGGGCAGGGAGGGGCAAGGGTTCCCCCGTGGAGCAGCCCCAGCACTCGCTGCTTTCCTTGTGTACAGCGCTGGAGGCTTCCCTCCACCTGGAGGATGGAGGAGCAGGGCTGGGGGTCTGAGCTGCATACTGAGTAAGTCCAGCCCTACCTTGGGGGACCTAAAGGGGCTCTGACAGAACTGGGTGTGCTCTGCTCTGGTCCAGCCCCTCCTGTCAGCTCCCTGCTCCTACCTGACGCCCAACCTTGGCCTCATACCAAGCACACCTTCTCCTCCCATCGCTTGGGATGGCCTCCCCTAGGTGTTCTGGAAAAGTTCCTGGCCCTGCGGGGTGCTCACCTTGCTCCCACATGTGTAAGAACAGTAGGTCTGAATCTTGTGCACACACTTCTTGTGGCAGGTCATCTTGCACACTAGGAAGTCATGGGGGGGTGGTCACAGATGGTGCCTCAGGGGCCCCGGCTTCCCACTGCCCAGCTTCTAGACTTGAGACACAGGAATTTCTGCCCCAGTTCCCAGACAAGGAAACCATGCGGGCGGATGTTCACAGCTGGAGCCTGCTAGTGGCCTCAGAGCCTGGTTGGTGGGACAGGAGCAGGGGTTGGGGGGCTGTGCTCGAGAAAGCTCGCTGAGACCAAAAAGGAGGGGGCAGCCAGTGTCCTTGTCTCGGATGGTGACAACTGCCCAAGTATTTGTGATGGACACAGGGGGACACACAGGGACTGAGGGGACTTGCCTGCCACATGAGGGACTCGGGGGGTCTAGGGACGTGCTGGCAGATCAAGCTGGGAGGGAGGACACGCAGTAAGCTGCCGAGGGGGCTGTGTGGAGGGCTGAGAATCAGCATCTGCCCCGGGGTGACAGTGGGAGGACTGAGTGGGTGAGGCATGGCCAGGGCAATGTTCCAGAAAGATCCACTCTGTGGCTCGAGTGAAGGCCCCAGTGCACAGTGAGGGTTTGGGGGATGTGGTGGGGATGAGGGGGTGTCGTGGAGCGTCAGGAGCACTCACCACTGCAGAGCAGGGCCTTGTCCATGAGCCAGATGTAGGAGAGGCACTGCTCGCACGACTGCGGGATGCTCACCTGGTAGCTGGCGAACACGTGCCCGTTGTGCTGCTGGACCTGGGGGGGCCACGGGGGAGGGCACTGAGCGGCGAGGGGGCACCCCCTGCACTCTCCCGGCAGCCTGTGGCACCTCAGCCCCGAGGTTCCCGCTGACGACCAGGGTTCCCTGGGGCTGGGTGGGAAAACACGCGCACACCCGTGCTGCACCAATACTCACAGCGCGATCCTGCTTCCGCTTCTTCTTCTGAGCTTTGCTCTGCTGCGAGGGAGCACACAGGCGCAGTCTGTGAGCGCCCGGGGAGCACCTATGCCGCCCGCCCCCCACCGTCCCCGAAGCGGCACCACTGACCTTGGGCAGCTCAAAGTCATTCTTGGTGTGGCCGCGGGTGAACTCGTCGAGCAGCGACTGGAAGAGGTTGAGGACCAGGTTGGTGTCCTTCTCCCCCCGCTCGGCTGCCAGATTGTTCACGACAATCTGGTAATTCTCCATCAAGTCTTTGTAGCCGACGTGGATCTTCCCGTTCTGTGGGGACGCAGGTGTGACCCCCACGGGAGGGACAGATGGGGGGGCGTCCAGGAGAGGGCGTGGGAGTTCCCACAGGGGCCCTCCCCAGGGCTGGGGGCTGCACGTACGGGGACGGAGTACATGGTTTTGAGGTTGCCCCTGAACTTCTCGGTGGCCTCGATGAACAAGCTCTCGATGGGAGTCTTCTGAGAGCGCAGGTCATTTATCTGGAGGAGGAGACACACATGTCCTGATTCAGAGAGACCTCAGGCTCGGCATATGACTACTTGCTGTTTGGCTCTGTCCCAAGTCCTTTCCTGTTCCCCTGGGATCCCAGGAAAAAAAAATCTAGGCCCCCTGGCTAATCCTGGGCTTTCCAATCCTTTTAGTCCTGGTTTCAACTGAACACCCCACATTTGGGGCTGGATCACACTGGGGGTGTGATCTCACACTGAGATGCCAGGGGCACTCCCCTGTCATGACAACCAAAAATGTCTGTGGATGTAGCCAATGGTCCCCTGGGACAGTCGTCCCTGGGCCCTTCCTGCTTAACCTTGAGCCAGGCCCCAAACGTGTGCCGTGGTGACCAAGTCACCTCCACTGTATACAATAAGCACTCAATCAGCGTCTGCCCTGAGACCCAACGCGTTCTGTAAAAGTGTATTCTAAACAAAGCTAGCTCACGGCCAGGGCTGAGCCACTGCGAGGCTGCAGGACCTGGGGTTCACCCAGGGGTACGCAGGTGTGTCCAGCGCCCACCTAGTTCTAGGCATTTCTGTTTCCTCCAGTGTGAGAGTACGTGGGGGCAATCATCCCCAGGGTGCGGGAAGGCAACACACAAAGTGGCTTCCAACAGCAGACTCCGAACTTCCTGGGCAGGTAGTGAAAAAGAGGACGCTGGCCCAGGCCACAGCCCCTTGCCTGAGGCCCTCAGGACAGGCGTGTCCCAGAATCGGGCACTCCAGATATAACACTGTTCCACACGTTCTGTGCAGCCCCTGTCATCACACCCACTGACTTTTAAATTTTTTTTAAAGTAAGCTGTCCACCCAACATGGGGCTTGAACTCACGATCCTAAGATCAAGAATCACGTGCTCTACCGACGAGCCAGTCAGGCGCCCCAAGACACACTGCCGTATTGCATGAACTGTAAATATCCATGGTGAGCAAGGTGAATGTTAGTCTACAGATGTCTCCCAGGAGTCCAGGCGGAATTTTGCAGGAAAGGAGCCAATGTCAAGATTGGGAGTAAACATCTGGTTTCTGGAACTTTCTGTGTTGGGACTGTGCCCCTGGACGTTCTGTGCCTGGCACACTAAGGGCTGTGGTGTGGTGGCTTTGAAAACTTCCGGGTGGTGACAGCCCTTCTGGGGAGGCCCAGGCCTGAACACGCGTGTCCCCCCAGACCCCGTAGTTGCCCCTAGATGGCCCACCTTATTTAGCAGGAACTCATCCAGGTACTTGAGCTCGTTGGCGTTGGTGATCTTGCGGAACACGGATTCTCGCCACTTCTCCGACACGGTGATTTTGCCTATCTTGAGGTTTCGGTTCTTTTTCCCTTTGCCTCCTGGCTCCTTGGTGTGCTTCTCGCCTGCAGGGTGGCGGTGCTGGTGGCTGGAGGGGCCTGGAGGGAGAAGAGCAGCTGGTGAGGCGGGTTCTAGGGCACGCATGGTCCCCCACACAGAGAACCAGGGCCCTGCCCTAGTTGCAAGGTAGGGTCTCCAACCAGAAGGCACCCTGGGGTTGGGGGGCAGTATCCAGGACCAGTCCCCGAAACCCTATGCCCACTACCCATCCCCAGGCACCCCGGCGGCTCTGCCCTCCCTCCCCGAGGCTGCCAGTGACCAACCTTCTAGGCTCTTTTTGCTAGTGGCAGCTTCCAACACGGTGTGACCGTGTGCTGTGCTCTCGGTTTCCTCCACTCCCTCCAGGCTGGATTTTTTATCCTTATTTTTATGCAAGAAAAGTCTTTTAAAAGTGGATCTGTAGGAGAAAGTTAGAGGGTTTCCACTCATGCCTTGGAAAGTGACAACAGAAGCAAGGCTGAACGAAAGGCCATCTTATTATAAAGAGAAAAATCACCCTTTGCTTGGTTATCCATGGAAAGAGATGCTCCCAAAATGAGATCAATCTGTGTGAAGTGACAGGGGGTCAGGCGAAAAGACACAATGCAGAGCAGATATCCCATATCCCAGCATGACCCCATTTTCATATAAAAAAAAAAACAACAAATAAAACCATCCTCTGCCCCCTTACGTGTGTTTACGGGCCCAAGTTTTAAGAAAGAAAATCAGAAGGAACGGAAGCCAAATCGTGCAACGAATGGCATGCCCCCCAGCAGCTGTGTGCACGTACTCAAGCTCAGGACCAATGAGTGTGATCTTATTTGGGAAAAGGGTCTTTGCAGATGAGACTAAGTACTGTGTATCATGCTCTGAATGTCTGTCTTCCCTCAGATTTGTACACCCTCACTCTGATGGTATTAGGGGGGTCACGAGGGGGAGCCCCCATAATGGGACTAGTACCCCTACAAAAGGGGACCTGGAACTATCATTCCTGCCATGTGATGCCCCAGTGAGAAGATGCCATCCATGAACCAGGAAGTGGCCCCCAACACGTACTGCGTCTGCCGGGGCCTTGACCTTGAACTTCTAGCTCCCAGAAGACTTGTCTAGAGTTTAAGCCACTTACTCTGGTGGTTTTTGTTACAGCAGCCCATACTGACTAAGACCTCAAGATGAGGTCATCATCCTTATGACAGAGAGAGAACACAGAGGAAAGAGGAAGGTCATGTGAAGATGTGGGTGGAGACAAGGGGGAGTAGGCATAAGCTGAGGCTGCCCTGAGGCCCCCAGGATCTGGAAGAGGCAAGGAGTGCCCTTCCCTAGAGCCTTCCGAGGGGGCGGCCCTGCCAACACCCTGATTGCAGACTCCTGGCCCCCAGGACTGGGAGACGTGAATTCCAGTTGTTGGAAGCCCCCTATTTGAGGGGCTTCGTTTTGGTGGTGGGGTGTCCCCACAGTGGCGGGCACCCTGCAAGCCTGTTCTGGACCCTCTTCGGCCTCCTGTCCCTGCATTTGGATCAAAGCTCCCCTGTCTCATGTCCCACTCTCTCTGCTCTGTGACGGAGATATCTGGAGCACTTCTGCAGGGGCTCTCTGGGGCCGGAGTCTTGGCCCAGTTTCTTCTATCCATGGACCAGGAGGGGTCCTGGAGGTAGGGGGAACCGGGAGCTGGTTCTGGTACCATAGGAAGCCAAATGGAATCCGTCTACCTGTGGACCCTGAGGAGGTGACCCAGACTGGCTCAGGCCGCAGGGGGAATCACGATGCCAGCACGTGGCCCCACTGGCCCATGAGGAGGTCACGACCTGGACGCTGGGAGGGACCGCCCGTCCCGTGCTGAGTAAACACTTGCCGGGGCGCGCTTCACAGATGCCATCAGTTTAGACCAGACTGCCCTGAGACGGGGCGGCAGGGACCCTGGGCATCCTCTGGCGGTGACTTGAGCCACCTCCAAGCCTATACTTACTTAGAGTCAGCCTGGGGGCCCGGGGACAGCCCAGAATCTGTGCCGACAGACGTGTCGCCTGATTTCTTCTTCTGGACGGCAGGCTTCTTGGTGCTGGGCTCCCCGTCCACAATTTCCATAGAGGGCTGCAAGGGAAGAGGCCTGCGGTAAGCAAAGGTGGGTGGGATTCGCTGGAGGGAAGGCAGGGGTGCTCAGCTCACCATGCCGTCTAGCCACCAGCTTCCCTGGTCTTTTAAGCTGCATTTTGGGCAGAGCAGGGGCAGCCAGGGCGGGAATGGCAGCCTGAAGCTTTACCTGCATCTTGGTCTGGGATGGGGACGGGAGAAGCCTGGAGACGTCGCTCGTGGATAAGGAAATGCGTCTCTCCCTGCGAGATCACAGAAACATGGCTTTTACTTGCAACAGCAAGTTAGGAGACCTTCTGGGTTGTCCTGACCGGGGTGGGAGGGGCTCGGGCGTCTGGTGGGTGGAGGGCAGGCATACTATCCCACACTCTGCAGTGCACGGGGCAGCCCGCCCCAGGGAACGAGCCGGCCACAGGTGTCGGCATGCCAGGCCCAGAAAGCCCGGCCTAGCAGAAGGCCTGTGTCTTCTTCCTGCTCTTCTTCCCTCTGGCCAAGCAGGCCTTGGGAGGAGGGGCTGGGGACTCAGGGTCACCGGTATGAGTCTAGCTAAGGGTCGGGCAGAGCGAACGAAGAGCCAAGCTGCTTCTCCAATTCCTGAGTAAAGATAATCAGCTCTATAGAGGACACGGAGACCCAGGCAGACTGGCGGGGGGGGGGGGGGGATGGTGCCCTGAGAGGCTGCCTCCCAGAAAGCCAGGGGGTTTTTGTGCGCAGGCAGCTTGTTATGGGGCAGGGTAGGGGTCAGGGAGAGGACTCGGGGTCTGAGGTGGCCCTAGGCTCTGTGGCTCCTGGGTGATGCCGAGTCTTCATGTTCCTCTGCCCCTTCCTCCTCCTTCCTCAGGGGCCCCCACACACCCAGTGTTGGCTCTCAGGCAGGCACAGAGCCACTCACATGTTTTTGGGACACATGGCACTGCCTGGGCCCTGCTGCCAGCCTCTGTGCCTGCCTCCACCCTGCCCACTCAACCCAGCCTGGCACCCCCAGTGTTCAGACAAGGGAGGGCCCGGGGCTCACTCTGTGGGCGTGAGAGCGTCCCCCATGGCCCGGTGCCGCTCGCTGAGGTCTAGAGACTGGCTCAGCATGGCGCTCGGACAGGAGGCCAGCAGCTTCCTGCCCCGCCAGAGCTCCACGGCGCTGGCCAGCCGCTCCGAGTCGGGGTCCCGGTACCGTTGGATCTGGGTGGAGCCTCCAGGGCTCTCAGACCTGTCCTGTGCCCTCACGTCGCCCCCCAGCTTCCTCTTGTCCTTGGGGGTCTCCGGGGTGGTGCCGGGGGCGGGCATGGTGACCCTACTGTCCAAGGCTAGGCTGGTTGGCCGTGCCACAGGGCCACGCACCGCGTCCCCGCCCTCCAGCGTGATCACGGTTTCTCCAGAGAGCTGCTGGCTGGCCAGTGTGGCCTGCAGTGGCTCGTCGGGCTGCTTCTTAGAAGCATTGTCTGTCTCTGTCCCCAAGTCTGAAAGGGTTTCATCTTCTCTATTCCCCTTCCTGTCTTCTGGGAGGCTCTCCTCTTGCTCTAGCACGGTCCTTCCAGAAGCTTCTCTCAGAGTGAGCTCTTCCTTACAGGACTGTATGTGTTTGTTTTGGAGCTTCACGTGCTCCAACCCCCTCTGCCGCCGTGATTCGCGCTTCTCCCGGCTGCTGGGCGCTTTCTCGTGGCTTTCAGTTGTATTTTTCTGCGGTGAGAGAGCCTTCTCTGGGCTGGGGACCTCCTCTGGTTGGGAGCTCTCTGCCAGGGGCTCCTCCCTTGGCCACGCCTCGGGTTCCGACACTGAATGCTCCCTGTCCTCCGATGGTTCCGGGTCCTGCCTGGGCACCTGCTCCTCCTGGGCCGCCTGGCTGGGCCCGCCCTCTGTCGTCTCTTCCCTCAAGGCCTGCTGGGCTTCCCTGTCTTCTCTAGCCTTCTTCTCTGCGACCATCTGGCTGAAGCTGGTGTGGGAAGAGCAAAGGGGGTGGGTTCAGGAACAAACGTGCATGCCATCCCCAGAATCCACCCAGGGCATCAGGGACCCCTGTGCCACCTGCGGGCTGGCGGCCAGGCTCTGCTCCTGCCATGTGGGTAACCCTGGCCCTTAAGAGATGTTTCTGGAAAGGCGGAAATGCCTCAAATAGGAAAGGGAGATCCAGGAGGTGGCCCGTTATTGTCACAGCCACCTCTGCCCTGGGTGTCCCAGCTGTGGGAGGGATCTGTTAAGAAATCCTTGAATTCCTCTGGGGTCCATGGCCAAGTAGATGCCTGAGGTTCATCTAGAAGCATGGGGTGAGGGGAACCCACCATGGGCTGGTCCTAGCAGCCTCAAGCCTCCACTTCTGCAGCCAGGTGTTTTTTTTTTAAAGGTTTTATTTATTTATTTATTGACAGAGAGAATTACCGCTAGACAGGGAATGCAAGCAGGAGGAGTAAAAGAGGGAGAAGCAGGCTTCCCGCCGAGCAAGGAGCCCAACTTGGGGCTCGATCCCGGGACTCTGGGATCATGACCTGAGCTGAAGGCAGACACTTTACGGCTGAGCCACCCAGGCGCCCCTGCAGCCAGGTGTTTTCTCAATGCGCCCAGGGTGAGTGGGTGTAGTTGGGTGGGGGGCGGGGGGTTCCTGGAGACCAAGTCCCACCAACAGTGACCTCGGTCTCCATGTGCCCAGACAGCCAGATTGCTGACAGCCCCTCCCAGCTTCCCTGCATCTAGAATGATGTCTGGATGGCCCCACTAGCCATGTGGCATCTCAGGCAGCTCCTGGGTGAGTGGGGTGTCGGGGCTGGGGCTGGCGGAGGGAAGGGAGGCAGGGCCTCGCTCTGCTCACCTCTTGCGCTGCAGGTGGCCCCGGCAGAGGCTCTGCAGGCGGATGATGCTCTGTCTACGGCGCCGGTAGGCTTCCCGTTGCCGGTAGCCCCTCCACACGGCCTGGAGGTACACAGCGGCCTGCGTCCTCTCCAGGGCCCGTCGGACGCGGTAGGACCGCCAGCTGGCCTGGGGATGGGGTGAGCGTTCAGGGACGGAACCTGTGTGACTGCGGCTGCCCCGCCCCCCTGTCCCTGGCGCCATAGTACCTGGATGGTGACAGCCGCCTGCCTCATCTGCAGGAAGTGCCGGCGTTCCAGAATCCCCCGGAACCAGCTTTGCAGAAACAAGATCTTCCGTACCACCTCCCGGTGCAGTGTCTCCTGCAAAGCCTGGCGCTCCGTCTCCTTCAGGAAAACCTGCCAGGTGTGGGCATGGGGGGGGGTGGTCAGCGCAGCCCCCAGAATCCCCAGGCCCCGTAAGTGCATGGGACCTAGCTGGGGTGCTGATGGACCTGACCAAGGGGAATCTTCTCACCTATTGAGAGAATTCTCACAACACGAAGCGAACCATTGTTGACAGGAGCAGATCAGGGCGTGTGGTCCATTTACAACATTGTGCAAACATTACTACCGTCCAGCTCTGGGACATTTCCATCAACCCGAAGAGAGACCCCCATCTCTGTGAGCAATCACTCCCCCTGCCCTGTCTGCCCCAGCCCCTGGTAACCCGTGGTCTGCTTTCTAGGGATTTCCCCGTTCTGGACGTCTTGTGTCCACGGGATGGCACACTAGGCGGGCTTGTGCATCTGCCTTCTCTCTCTCATTGTGTTTTCAAGGTTCATCCGTGCCCTAGCATGTGGCAGGACCATTCAGCATTTCATCATATGAATGGCCCACACTTCTGGAATCCACTCGTCAGCTGACGGACAGCGTGGGCCGTTGCTACCTTCCGGCTATTGTGACTAGTGCCGCTACGGACATGTGCGTATAAACACCTGCTTAAACACCTTGTGTTCAGTTCTCTTGGGTCCATGCCCAGAAACAGAACTGCTGGGTCACATGGCAACTTGAGGAGAACGGTGAAGGGACTTTTCACAATGGGGGCTGGCTTAGCTTTGTTGGATAAGGACAGCAGTAGGCACCCCAATGGTAAGAAGCAACCAGCACGTACTTGGAGCTGGCAGAGGGTGTCTGAAAGGAACACCAAGGAAGGAAGCCTTTTGCCAGACCTAAAAAGCTAGCCCCTGGTTCCTGAATCCCCCACAGGAACCCTGGGCTATGTGTGTGAGGGAGCGGGAAACGGGAGTGATGCCCGAGCCACACCCCTTAGATGAACCCCTTCGCCTTCTGGGAAGAAAGTATGTGCTGGGCCCCAAGAAAGATACTTCCTCAGCAGAGCCCCTTGTCTCTCAGTATGTGGCCCGGGACCTTGGGCCGCGGGAGGACCCTGAGTGTGGTGGGAGGTGGGTTATGGATTTGTGGGTCCCCCGAAGGGGCGGGAGCCCTGACCTTGGTCTTCCCGATCTGGTAGTTCCTCTTGTCCACGTCCATCTTTTCCAGCAGGGCGGAGATGACCTCCCTGCTGGGTGGGGCGTTCTTGGGCAGCAGCACCTGGAACTGTTCTGTGAAATCCTGCGTGGTTTTGGCCAAGAGAAGAGAATCTCTGTTGAGGGTTTCCACCGCCGGCAAGGATATGGTGCTCCAGCAAGGCCTGGTCGAGCCAGTTTCCAAAGCCGGAATGGTACTGACTCAGCCAGACTCTCAGACTCTCTGCAGCAGCTTAAAGCTTCCGAAAGACCCAGTGCTCTCACCACACACACACAGAGCAATGGGTCTTTCAGTCACTTTCTCTCTAAGGGCCTGCCGGTGCTGGCACTGTTGAGGGGGGCAGGAAACAGGGATATCTTTGGGGGGCTTGTGGCCTATGCCTCATTAGAGAGCTGAATCAGCTGCAGATACACAGCTTTTTAGTAAACAGGTCAAAATTTTAAGAACGAAGTGTTAGTAAAAACACTGTTGTTTCCTCCCATTTCTGTGCTTTGACTTTTCCTATTTATACAGGGTCAGAGAGATGCTATTTCTAGTCCGAGGATGAGAAAGAGAGAGGCAGGCCATGATGAAGCCACGTCCCCGAGGCCCTACGGGTACAGCTGGATTGGGGAGCAGGCGCCACCACCTCTGGCTTCAGGCCTGGGCTGACTGCAGTGCTCACACTGGGAATACCAGCTCATGGCACGAGCTGGGGTTCTCAGGCCAGGTCAGCCTCCCACCGGGGATGTGTGGCACTGTCCAGACACGTCTAGGGCTCTCCTGACGTGGGAGGGCCGGGTGCTCCTGGCATTGAGTGGCTGGAGACCAAGGATGCTGCTCAATGTCCCGTAACGCACAAGGGGGCCCCAAGAGAAAGAACGACAAGGTGGTCCCAGAGCCAGTGATGCTGCAGTCAAGAAACTGCTCTAGCAGTTGGCAGTCTGGTCTTCACTAATTTGATGTCACTAATGATCCTTTCCGTTTCTAAAAACCCGGGGGAGCTAGGACCGCTTGCCGTTGGTCGGAGGAATAGAAGAGATGGGTATAAAATAATCTGTTACAGGAGATGGCCATCAGAGGGCAGAGCTGCGCCGGGGTCTGCTCGTGCAAATCCCTTTTCCCAGCGTGGCTCGACACCTCTGTATCCTTCCAAGCTTGGCCCAGGCCCGGCCACCTCTTCTGAGGACACCTGCCCCCCCAACCCCCATGGCAGAGGATAATCTGGTATAAATGCCAACAGTGCCGGGATGGAGAAGCCCTGGAGTCTAGCGACCCCCTGGGTTCATGTTCTAGAAAAGTGCTCTCTCTGAAACATGCCATGTCAGGACAGCCACGCGAGTGCCGCCCACCTGGAACGTGTACTTCGCACTGTAGCCCGACCTCCGGATCCGCACCGTCTCCAGCATGCCCGTGTAGCGCAGCTGCTGAAGCACGAGCTCGTCGTCGAAACACAGCTCCTTCTGAAATGGGGTATGAGTGGTCAGGACATGTGCCTGCTGCCGGACGGTGAAGTGTCGGCGACTGGGGATGGGGCGCTATGGGACAAGGTCTTGAACGATTGCGGACACATCAAGGAGCACAGGCGGGGCCCCGGCTGGTCGGGACTGTCCCCAGCATGGCAGCCACGGCCACCCGGAGGATCCATCTTCCCTTGTCCCAGACCTTCTTTTTGGAAGAAAGAGGTAGGGCTGCGCAGCAGTGGTGCTTAAGATATTCATCTCTTCTGGAAAATCTGATTTGCTCTATTCCCTGGTGCTGGGGAGGCCTGTGTCATTTCTTACTGCTTAATTTAAGATGATGTGCTGCAAAGAGTTAGTTCTTAAGGGGTATGATGAAAACCGGTGCTGAGCTCAGACTCTGCACCTCGCCGGGGAGTAAATACTAGGGATTTGACCAAGAGGAAGTAAGGTCCGGAGGTGAGAGCCAGATGTGTATGTGAGTGGGGCAGATGTTGCCAGGGCCCCCTGGAAAGGGTCCAACAGGTGAGGGGACCCTGGGCTGAGTTGTGAGGAAGGAATGGGCAGGGAAGAGCCAGGTGAAGACCCAGAGGAGGATTCCAGGTCCTTGGCCAGGAGGACAGAAGCAGCAGAACCTGGCAGGGAGGAGCTGGGCTCTGGGTGTTGCTGGGAAAGCCAGAGAAATGGGAAGAGTAGAGGCAAAGTGGATAGGCCCAGATCCTGAACGGCCCTCAGGAAAGTGCCCAAGGGGACAGAATGGTCAGTGGACCCATGGGGCAAAGGAGACCAGGCAGCGAGGCCTAAGCTAGCACTGGGGCCCCCACTGGTGCTCCATGAGTTTTTCTAGAAACTTTCAGATCAAGTGAACAGCAGGCTCTATGCTTCTGCCACATGACCTCAGTCCCTCCCTTCTGGAGATTTTCTGCACTGGCCGATTTGGGGATGAACTGAAGGCACGATAGACCTGTCTGTCCTAGGGTTCCTCCACGTTCCAGATGATGTCCTTTCTCTTGGTGGGCCATCTGGCTGCCCTCATTGCTTCCTGCAAAGCCCCCTCCACCTCAGGCTGGCCATTTAAGTTTCCCAGAACCTGTGTGAACACTTGGTTCCTTGAGACTTTTCCTGGCCCTCCAAGAGCCACAGCAACACAGGAGCACGCCCTGCTGAGCCACCAGACCTTGGCCTTCACCTCCCTAAGACACGCGAGCTACTCACCTTCTCGGCATTGGAGCGGATGCAGCGGATAAAGAAGGGCTCCGCCTTCCCCAGTGCCTCCAAGAGCTTGTTAAGGGATGTCTGGGGAAAGAGGGAGAAGTCTTCAGCCCGGACCCCCCTGAGGCAAGCCGCTCGGTACGAAGGGACCCAGGTCACTTGCTGACGTTAGCAATGACACAGGACATGGGAGGCTGTAGCTGGACATTCTGACCGAAGGCTGAACTACCTCTGGGAACCTGAGAGCTGGAGGGTCCCCAGAATTGACAGATGTCGTCTTCTCAGGGTCTCCCAACTCTTTGTCTCAGTGGGAAGGTGGGAGGGGTGGGTGGCGCCAGATAAACTGGAGATTTAAGGATGCCATGACTTATTTGCGGGAGCTCCCAGGCGAGGGGATTACAAGAGAAAGTCAAGGCAGGCACTGCACACTCAGACTGAGGAAAGGGGAAAGGAACGGAAAAGGCAATGTAATGGTCAGCAGCCCCTTAAAAAAAAATGCCTCTGAGCTTCCTGGCAGCCAGGGAATAAAGGGACACATGACCTAATGACACAGTTCATTGGTTGCCTTAATGGGCTAACCTGTTATTTTAGTTGAATGGTTCACAACAGGGGTGATTCTGCCAACCCTCGAGCATGTGGCATGTCTGGAGACATTTTTGGTTGTCATAACCACAGGACGCTACTGTGTGTCCTATAATGCACAGGATGGCCCCCACCACATAGAATGATCGAGCCGCAGATATCAAATGCTGGGGGCGGGAAGCCCGAGAACCACCATTTGCTGGGTTTGTTGTGGCCAGGTCGCGAGATCGTTAGGTTGAGTTCCGCGCCACCCAGCCCCCTGCCCTGCCGGCCTCTCTGGCTGCCCACCTGGAACTGGGCGCTGATGCTAGGCGGCTTCTTCTTCTTGTGTAGGTGCAGCAGGGACTTGGTGGTGCGATCGTGAAGGGTCATGCTGATGATGAGCTTCAGGGACTTGGAGTCCAGCAGGTTCTAGGATAGACACATGGGGTCTGGCCTGCCCTCCTGGGGGGCCCAAGGGGCACCGCGGAGGCCCTGGAGCCAGGACTGTGCTCCAGGGGAGGCAGCAGCAGCTCTTAGGATCAGTCCTGGGGCAGTGCTGCTGGAGGGGAGGGGTTGGTGGGCTTGGCAGGAGGCAGGGGCGGCCCGGCGCTGGGAGGACTGATCATGGCCTCTTTTGCAGCCTGAGTGGCCAGAAGCCAAGAGCTCCAGAGTGCCACCTTCCTCCTGGACATGACCCTCCCAGGGGTGCCAAGCCCCTGGCACTTCGGCATGAGCTTCTCTGGCAGGTCCCCCAATGTGTGCTAACCCTTTGTATCAATTCACAAAAGGAACTAGCACTGTCCCGTCCCCTTTGCACATTTCATAATCCATCTGCACGCCGTATGTGGAAACTAGACAGAGGCTGGGGTGTGCACTTTACCCACGGCCAGCTACTGCGGTCTCAGCTACTGGCCACGCATGGTTGCCCCCTTCCTGGTGGGACTTCCCTGGCTCAAGGGGCTCCTCTCCCAGAAACACCTGGTGGGAGGTGCTGCATCCCGTTCTGCCCTCTGGAGGTGGCTGGTAGCTAAAGATCCCCAAAGTGGGGGCAGGACAGAAGGGTCCCATTGCCTTCGGGCAGGAAAAGCTCTTTGGTGCTGATCACACGCCTAGGCTCCTGTGGGATCAGGCCGAGCCCACCTCCTTGCTCAGTCCAACCCCTGCCCCAGCCTGCTTCCCCAGCTCTTCTCAGGTCCTGGAAGCTCCCGTCAACATGCTTGTGCAAAAACCCCCATCACATGCCCTGCTTCACGGAAACCCCAAGAGTGCTCCAAATCATTTCCACCGGAGAAGTTATTTTTAGAGGCAGGGGGCGATGGCGGGAAGAGGAAGGAACTAAAAAGCTGGAGATGTTAAAAGTGCCTCCCCCCACCCCCCTCGATTTTCCAGAAAGCAAGTTGAGCTAGGCGCTCTCAAGCAAAGCAAGGTGGCCTCGGGCGGTGTCACGAACGTTTACCTTTGGAATGAGCTGCTTTTGTTTGATACCTTTACTTTTCCTGTCAAAATATTAAAAATGGTTTTGTGAACAGAAGGAACAGGGTGTCTGGATCTGGGTTAGTTCAGCAAGCCGCGCTTCGCAGGTTAGACGGAGCGAGAGCAGTGACAACACAAGTGCAACGAGGCCGCCCCTCCAAGGCCCCTCCAGGCCAGCAGCCGCCACCCCCCAGGTGGCACAGGAGCATCTTGCTTGGGGTGGTTTGTCATCAGTGCGGCAGGACGTGCGTCTGTGTGGGGCTAGCCATGGGGGTGGGTGGGTGGGGGAGCTGATAGGTCTCAAAAAATGACAGTGGACTGCCCCTCGTGGAACTCAGAGGGACCGAGCATCGTTCCGGCTCCTAGCAGGTGTCCTGGCTCTATTCTCTGCACGTTGGGAAATGCCAAGTAGGCCCACAGAGCTGCTTCAGGACGCCCTGGCAGGCCATGGGGGGAAGCTGTCCCATAAAGAACTGAAGTGGGGGACGCAGGCAGGAGTACATTTTGGACTGGTGCAAAGGAAAAGACAAAGCCGATCTTTTGGGCAAGGGAGAGGGGTATGGTCCTCATTCTCAGACACTTTATGGGATCTTGCAGATAAAGAGGAAATTTTTTTAAGCTTGCAGCTTTGGGGTGCCTGGGTTGCTCAGTCAGTTAAGCGTCTGCCTTTGGCTCAGGTCACGATACCAGGGTCCTGGGATCGAGCCCCGCAAGGGCTCCCTGCTCAGAGGACAGTCGGCTTCTCCTTTTCCCTCTGCTGCTCCCCCTGCTTGTGCTTTCTTTCTATCCGATAAATAAATAAAAATTAAAAAAAAAACCAAAACAAACCCAACACATACACACACAAACTTGCAGCCTGGCTCATTTTTAAAACCAGCTGAGGAGGGGCACCTAGGTGGCTCAGTCGGTTAAGTGACCAGTCCTTGGTTTTGGCTCAGGTCATGATCTCACGGGCTGTGAAATCAAGCCCCATGTCAGGCTCCACGCTCACCGGGGAGTCTGCCTGGATTCTCTCACTCTACCCCTCTCATGTCTTCTCTTAAACAAATAAAATCTGAAAAAGAAAATAACAGCTGAGGAAATGGCATCCCACAGATGAACAAGATGCTTGGTTGTGAGGCCCTGTGTGTATCATGTTTCATCTTAATCCACATGAGGAAGAATAGGGCATGATAAAAATGAATTTGAAAACCGGCTATGTTGTGGGCACAAGCCCTGAGGGGCTAGGGGGGCCCATCGGGCGAGGATGCTACTACCCTGTTGCTAGGCGGTCGTCACCCCCGCTTTGCAGACAGAGGCTGAAAGCTCAGAGCACTCAGACCACGTGGCGAGTGAGTGAGACAGAGAGACCAGGTCCACACCCGTCGTGTGGCTTCTGGGCCCTCCCCAGCCACACTCGTAGTGCCATGGATGTGCATGAAATCAGATGCCCTCTTCCCGACAGCTTCTTTCTAAGCTTGTGGTGGCATGGGGCCGGGGCAAGCAAGCCTTGCTCTGCATGTTTGGGGGCAGAAAAAGAGATGCTTTGTGGGAGGAGCGTTCTCGCGAAGCTGTGGGAGCTGGCCGGGAGTTGGGCCGCGGGGCAGACGCTGGGGTAGGAGTGTTATGAGCGCCAATTAGCACAGGCTGGTGTAAGAATGGAACCACAAGACAAGCATGTTTGCAGCGCCCAATTCTGCATGACGGGAAGCCCCAGGCCG
>PITA01026577.1:0-22404 GCA_004023965.1 Spilogale gracilis
CCAATGGAATGGGTCTCTACCACAAAAAAAAGTGTCATGATTAAAATGGCCGGTCTGTTAATATCTGTTGATATCATCAGGGCTAGAGGAAAACTTCAGACTGGACTGGGGCATAGGTCTCTATCCACATGCCATTCTTTGTTGGACAACGCCCCTTGAGTCCAGTATTGCCAGCATATGTCTACATGCATTAGCTGGCTTAGAGCCTGAGAATGGCATGGGCTCACAGAGTAGGCCTGACCTGAATGGCTCCCAGAAACCAGCAAACAGCTCTTGGAAGAGAGAACTGGTCCCCTATTGGCCTTTTTCTGCCATTCTCAATACTAACAGCCTCCCTAAGGACTAGCAGGCAAGTATTTGCCTTAAAGACTACCTTCATTGAGGCCTTACTCTGTGCCCCATGTAAGAAGCTGGGGACACAGCAGTAAGCAAATCAACACAGTCTCTGTCCTCGTGGATTTCCCAGTCTATTGGAGGAGACAGGCAAGAACAGAGAAACCAGTCAAAGAAGGTAATTTCAGAGAGTGGTGAAATTTTTGAGAGCATTAGAAGGGGTCATGTGACTACATGGGAGAGGGAATCAGAGGATTTGACGTTTGATTCAAGATCTGAAGGATAAGAAAGAGAGTCATGGGAAGAACTACATAGGGGAAGAGCTTTCTCAATGGGGGAACAGCAAGTGCAAAGGCCCAGAGGAACAGTTCTCCAGTGTCGGCAGGTTGAAAGAAGGCCAAAGGATAGTGTGAGGGACAAGTGTTGGGAGGGAAAGTTGAAGAGACGGGCAAAGACCAACCACTCAGGGCCTAGGAAGCCATGGGAAGACATTCAGATTTTATTCTAAAACTAGTGGGAAATCACTGCAGAGTATTAGTCAGGGAGTAACGTAATCAGATTTATTTTCTAGAGGTTTTTTTGGGGGGGGCAGAGAGATAGAGAGCACAAGTCAATTGCACCACAAGCAAGGCGAGTTGCAGACCGATGGAGAAGCAGACCCCCCCCCACTGAGTGGGGAGCCTGATGTGGGGCTTACCCCAGGACGCTGGGATCACCACCGGAGCCGAAGGCAGTCACCTAACCAACTGAGCCACCCAGGTAGCCTTGATTACTTTTTTAAAATAAGCTTTTTATTTTTAAATAATTTGGGATTTACTGAGAGTTGCAAAGATGGTAGCAAGAGTTCCTGTATACCTTTCACTCAGTTTCCCTTTAATGTTAACATCTAACCCAACCATGGCCTTGCTTTTCATTTTTTAAGATCTAAATCATAAAGAAACATTGGCTCAGAAAATATTACATAACAGGAGTGCCTGGCCAGGCTCAGTTTGTACAGCCTGCAACTCTTGATCTTGGGGTTGTAAGTTCGAGTCCCACATTGGGTGTAGAGATTATTTAAACATAAAAATTAAAAAAAAATAGGTACATTGTTACCCAGAGAACATTTTTCCTCAATAAGAGCTGATGTCGGGATGCCTGGGTGGCTCAGTCGGTTAAGCATCTGCTGCCTTTGGCTCAGATCATGACCTGAAGGACCTGGGATCAAGTCCCACATAGGCCTCCCCACTCAGTGGGGTCTCTGCTCTTTCTGCCTGCCATTCCCCCTGCTTGTGTCATCTCTCTCTCTCTCTGACAAATAGATAAGATATATTTTTAAAAAGATATTATTTCATTTGAAAAAGATCCCTTTGGGGGTACCACGGTGGCTCAGTCATTGAGCATCTGACTGTTGATTTCAGTTCAAGGCCTGGTCTTGGGCTTATGAGATCAAACTCTTCACCGGACTCCTTTGCTCAGTGGGCAGTCTGCTTGGGATTCTCTCTCTCTCCCTCTCCCTCAGTACTTCCCCACTCCATGCTCTCTCTCTCTGTAAAACAAATAAATCTTAAAAAAAGAAAAAGATCCCTTTGGTGTCTGTGGGGATAATGGACTGGTGGATAAGAATGACAGCTGGAGATCAGGGAGAGGGCTATGACAAATGTGGCATTGCTGCTCTGAGCCTCTGTTTCCTCATCTGCAAAATGGGGATGATATCACACATCTTGGAAGGTTGTTGTAAGAACATACGTTCCAATGGACGTGGGGAGATAATAGGAACAAGGTGGCAATGAAGATGATGATAATAATAGCTAGCATTTATTGAGCACTTAACCGGGTGCCAGCCTCTGTCCTCACAGCCTTACAGGCACAATTAGGGAGACCAGATTCTTTGGGACATTCCCACAAGCCTTTGACAAGGCGGATTTACATGGGTCTTTCAAAATCTCTTGAACTGTCATCGGCCCTCATGGAGTTTGTTTGTTCATTTATTTATTTATTATTCTATTATTTATTTTCTCACCATAGCACATACCCTCCCTGATGTCCATCACCCAGCCCCATGGAGTTTATGTTGATGTTGGGTGTGTCTCTCTTAGAGAAGGCCTCGCATGGACTTCCATCTGGACTTACTCAACAGAGAAATTATGATGATTATCACCTTGCCAGAAGTTCCTTAGCTTCACAAAATGACTCACTGTGCAAGTTCTCCCAGTATCTGGAGAGTGATTTGCGCTGTCATTTGGAACTAAGTCTGGCAATGGGAGGCTCACTTTAGAGCAGGGTCTCAACCTGGGCCCTGCTAGCATCTTGGGCCAGATCGTTGTCTATTGTGAGGGGGGCTGCCCTACATATCGTAGGAGGTTTGCTAGCATCCCTGACCTTTACCTCTTAGATGCCAGAAACACACCCCCTCCCCAATGTCCCCAGTAGTGACATTCGGGAATATCTCCAGGTACAACTGCATGCCCCCTGCAAAGCCAAAATCACTCCCTCTCCCATCCCCCCTGTTGGGGACCATTGCTTTCAAGCATTTGGGGCCTGTGACAAAGTGGCTTTGTAATTGTTTTGTTCCTCTGTCACTTTTAACCCTATGTGTTAAGTGCTTTGCCTGAGTAGCTTCTTTGACTACTAACAGCCATCATTTATTGGTAATTTATTATGTTAGGCATCAACATAACTCTTGCTTCATATATATAACTTCTGGTTGCATTCCCACTTAATACATAGGATAAGTCATTATTTCCATTTTATATGTGAAGAAATCAAGGGTCAGAAAGGTTAGATGACTCCACAAAGACACACAGCTGAAAGGAGACAGTCTGGATTTGAACCCAGATTTCTCTGACTCCAGGGGCCACAATCTCTAACCATTCTGCCATGCTGATCCTCTCAAGATGAGCTGTTAGAAAACCACTAGGGGAAAAATATTTTATAAACAGTAAAATGCCGTTCTGGTATGAAGTTGGAGAAGCAGAATGGAGTGAACTTGTTCTGGACTCACAGATTGGAAAACTCAAGTTCCACTGCAAAGTCCACAGGTGATTCACTGTGTGGCTTTGGGCAAGTCGCTAGCTTGACTTCACAGGTGAAACGTAAGCTCGACCCCCCTCCCCCATGTGGGAGAGATGGCCCTTTGAGCAATAATGGTGCCTCCCAGCCACACGGTGCTGTCTTCTTAGATGTGTTCATGTTTACTTCCATCCTTAGCAACACTAGGAGGCGCAGACCTCCCCTTTTTACAAATTGAGATAAAGTTCTCATAAAATGAACCATTTTAAAGTAACAACTCGGGGACCCCTTGGTGGTTCAGTCAGGTAAGCATCCAACTCTTGATTTTGGCTCAGGTCATGATCTCAGGGTCATGAGATTGAGCCCCACGTCAGGCTCCACACTCAGCTCGGACTCTGCTAGAGATGCTCTCTCTCCTGCTCTCTCTCTGCCTCTGTCCCTCCCCACCACGCTCTTGCAGGCATTCCCCCTCTCTCCCTCTCAGAATAAATAAATAAGATCTTGGTAAAAATAAAATATACAATTCAGTGGCCTTTTGTGCAAATATTACCTCTATCTGGTTCTGAAACATTTCTATCACCCCAAAAGGAAACCCCATACCTATTAGCAGTCACTCCCTATTCCTCCTTCCTCTCAACTCCTGGCACCCACCAGTCTGTTTCCTGTCTTCCCGTATTTGCCTATCATGGATATTTCATCTAAGTGGAATCCAACACTACTATGTGACCTTTTGTGTCTGGCTTCTTTCACTGAGCATGATGTTTCTGGCTTTCATTGACATTAACAGGTATCAGTACTTCATTACTTTTTATCATCAAATAATATTCCATTGTAGGGATATGCCACCTTTTTTTATCTACTCTTCTGTGGATGGACATTTGGGTTGTCATAGCCTTTTTTCTTCCAGATGGGGGGCATGAGGCCCAAGAAAGTTGAATGATTTTCTAAGCTCAGAGAGTAAACAGACAAGCTGATAGGTCTGGATTTTTTTTAAAAAATATTTTATGTATTTATTTGACAGAGAGAAACACAGCCAGAGAGGGAACACAAGCAGGGGGAGTGAGAGAGGGAGAAGCAGGCCTCCCGCCGAGCAGGGAGCCCGCCGTGGGGCTCGATCCCGCCTCTCCAGGATCATGACCTGAGCCGAATGCAGTCACTCAACCAACTGAGCCACCCAGGCGCCCCTGATAGGTCTGGATTTTAAAACACGGAGACCAAACTGTCTTTTACCTGTTTTACCTGTAATGGGCATTTTTCCTAACTCTTCTTGGTGATGATATGTTTGGTTTTTTGGGGGTTTTTTTTGTGTGTGTGTGTGTGTGTGTGTGTGTGTGTGTGTGTGTGTTTTGAAAGAGAGCATGAGCAGGGGGTTGGGGGTAAGAGCAGAGGGAGAGGAAGACAGATAACCCCGAGCAGCTGTCCCCATGCCCAGTGTGGAGCCCGTTGTGGGATCAATCCCAGGGCCCTGAAATCACGACCTGGGCCAAAATTAGGAGTCAGACGCTTAACCAACTGAGCCACCCAGGCACCCCGACGATGAACTGTTTTCAATGAATTATTTAAAACCTAGAGAAAGTACAATTTGGTGATTTTTAAAAATTTTTTTAGTCTTTAAAATTCTGGGGGAGAACTACTTTAAGTTTAGAGCACAGCTTGGATGACCCTGTTCATGCCCCAGAGTTAACAGATGTTAACATTTGGTCATATTTGACTTAGACTTGCTTTTAGATAACAAAAGAAATGAGACATTATAGCTGCGACTCCTTTGGAACCCTTGCTCTATTCTACTCAATTCTTCTCCCCGTCCCCAGTAGTAGCTAGCCCAAGATTGTTGTATATGTGGGTGGCTATGTTTTTTCCCTTGTTTACAACAATATGCAAACACGCTCATGGTCAAAAAGGAAGAAAAACAACAATCTTAACTCCCAGGGGCAAATGGAATGCATTTTTATAAAGCCAGATTTATTCAATTTAAAAGATTGCCTTTGATTCCCAGGCTAGGGCTTTCCAACTTTATTTATATTAAAATGTTGTTCCCAGTATGAAATGGTGGCAATAGTTACGGATAGCTATAATTTGAATGTCCCATTTGGCAAAAGAAAAAAATCCAATAGTGGGAGGGTGAAAGTTAATTCAGGCATGTTTTTGCAGCGGTGGAAATGAATGAAAGAAAGCTACGGCAAGCAATATGGGTGTATCTGGAAGTTCATGTCAAGGAAAGCAAAAACCAGCTGGGGAAGGATGAGTTCAATAGGAGACTGTTTACATCAAAGTGTAAGATGACAACACAGGACAGTATTTTTCAAACTTTTCTGGGGCTACATTGTGCTGTAAGAAAGATATCTTACGTTCCCATCCAATAAACACACACACACAGATATAAACCAGGGAAGAGTTTCAGAAGACAATACTGAACTTACTATAGAAGATATACTCTTATTATTATTATTATTTTTAAAGATTTTATTTAGTTATTTGACAGAGAGAAACACAGCCAGAGAGGGAACACAAGCAAGGGGAGTGAGAGAGGGAGAAGCAGGCTTCCCGCCGAGCAGGGAGCCCGATGTGGGATTCGATCCCAGGTCTCCGGGATCAGGACTTGAGCCGAAGTCAGTCGCTTAACCAACTGAGCCACCCAGGCATCTCTTATTATTATTTTTTAATTCTATCTTACCTTAGTCTATCTTCTTTTTTTTTTTTAAAGGATTTTATTTATTTATTTGACAGAGAGATCACAAGTAGGCAGAGAGGCAGGCAGAGAGAGAGGAGGAAGCAGGCTCCCTGTTAAACAGAGAGCCCAATGCGGGCCTCGATTCCCGGACCCTGAGATCATGACCTGAGCCAAAGGCAGAGGCTTTAACCCACTGAGCCACCCAGGTGCCCTATCTTCATTTTTTAAAAGATTGTATTTATTTATTTGACAGAGAGAGAGCACAAGCAGGGGGAGCGGCAGGTAGAGGGAGAGGGAAAAGCAAGCTTCTCACTGGGATCCAACCTAATGCGGACTCAAACCTGAGTTCAAGGCAGACACTTAACCGACTGAGCCACCAAGGCGCCCCTCTATCCTAATTTTTAAAATGCTGGTTGTGTGAGTGTCTGCGTGGCTAAGTGGGTTGAGCTTCTGACTCTTGATTTCATCTCAGATCATGATCTCAGTATCGTGAGATGGAGCTCCCTGTTCAGCCCAGGTCATGCTCAGCAGGGAGTCTGCTTGGGATTTTTCTCCCACCCTCTCTGCCCCTCTCCCCACCCTCTCTCTCTCTCTCTCCCCCTAACTCAAAAAGATTAATAAATCTTTAGCAAATGAAATAAAGATGCTGGTGTGACTCTCTAAACTGATTTTACAATCTACTAAAGGGTTGCAGCCTGTAGTTTGAAAAATACTGGTTTAGAAATATACAGGATGCCGTAAAGGCATCAAGACGCGTGAGAAAAATACATTTCATATTCAAGAAAGTACTTCCATGTAGTCAAAACATAAAGGCCACACCGTATTTAGGGGGAAAGGAGAAAGGAAGGAATTGAGGGTGGGCACACACTGAGGGCAATTTTCTTTCTAATGTTTTGTTTTCTAAATGGGATGGTGGTTATGTGGGAGCCTGTTATATTACTGTATTTAAAATAAACTTTTTGGGGCCCCTGGGTGGCTCAGTTGATTAATCACCTGCCTTCGGCTTAGGTCGTGATCCCGAGGGTCCTGGGATCCAGTCCCACATCAGGCTGCCTACTCGGGGTGGGGTGGGGGGAATCTGCTTCTTCCTTTGCCTGCCGCTCCCCTTGCTGTGCACCTGCTCTCTGTCAAATAAATAAATAAAATCTTCAAAAAAAAATCAACTTCATTTAGGTACAAATTAGGTTGATAAAATACACCCATATTAATTGTACAGTTCAGTGAATTTTGACCAGTGAATACAACCATGGAAGACACAAAATATTTCCATCGCCCATGAAATTTTCTCCATGCCCTTTGTAGTCAGTCTGCCCCCACCCAGTTCCTGAGAATGGCTGATTTGCTCTCTACCATGACAGATTAGATTTCTTTTTCCTAGCATTTCAGATGCATGGGATCACACAGAGTGAGCTCTTCCAGCGGCTGGTTTCCTTCACTCAATACAATGGTCCTACGATTCATACATGCCATGCATGTCAATAGAACAAATCACTTTTATTTCTGAGAAGTATCCACAGTATGGACAGGTAAGCATATGTTTATCTATTCCCCTGTTGGGAGGCACTTGGGTGGTTTATAGTTTGGGGACTTAATATCATTTTTTAAATATCTGAGATGGTTTATTAAAAAAAAAATATATATATATATATATACAGGGGCACCTGGGTGGCTCAGTTAGTTGAGCAACTGATTCTCGATCTCAGCTCAGGTCTCAATCTCAGGTTGTGAGTTCAAGCCCCGTGTTGCGCTCCAGGCTGGAAACAGAGCCTACTAAACAAACAAACAAACAAACAAACAGTTTGAGATCACTTTAAAAAAATAAAAAGGAGGGGCACCTGGATGGTTTAGTCGTTAAGCGTCTGCCTTCAGCTCAGGTCATGATTCCAGAGTCCCAGGATCTAACTCCATATTGGGCTCCCTGCCTGGCGGGAAGCCTGCTTCTCCCTCTCCCACTCCCCCCTGCTTGTGTTCTCTCTCTCACTGTGTTTCTCTCTGTCAAATAAATAAATAAAATCTTTTTTAAAAAATTAAAAGGAAAAGGAAATGCAAAGAACAACAATAACAATAAGCTCCATGACATCCCCCTCCCCCATATTATTCTGGCAGTTTTTTCTGGTGCCAAACCCCAAGCCAGGCCTTCCTTGCCAGCAGCAAGCCAGCGTTTCTTCGCCAGCATGCTGGGAACCACCGAGGGCTGCCCGCTGCGGAAGTTCATGATGGGCTAACAGGGCAGAGAAACCAGCGCTCCCCAGAGATCATCTTGGTTTCTGCACCGACCTGGCCTCTTCTCCTAGGAAGTATTGATTGCAGTAAAGGGGCTGCTGGCTTGGCTCAGAAAGCCTTCTGTGGATCTCGAATTTGTGCGGCGTGGAACGCCTGGCCATCCAGCTCGCTCGCTGAGAAGCTGAGCCGCACATCGATGGTTTCTGGAATAAGTGCTTCCCACTAGCCTTTCCAGCTGCCCACGCGCTGGCCCCCACCCAGCCTGGCCAGGAAGCTCTGCCCGGATTTTGGGGCCCTCCAGGGCCAAGCCAGAGCAGGCTCCCAGGCCTGCCCCACAGCAAATTCCCTTTCCTGCCTGTGAATGTTCAAAGCTTCTCATGGCCTGCGTAGGTAGTGGAACACTGTGGGCTTGGAGCCATTTGGGAAACCAAGGCTAAGCCTGGGGAGGCCGGGGGGTGGGGGGGTGCTGCAGAAGAGCCAGTTCCTCCAGACCGGCCTCCCTGTCTCCGACTTCCCCTCCAGAGGCCATTCCCTGCCACTTCCAAGGCTGGGCTGGTGTTTTCCTATTACCTGCACCCGAACCTGTCTGTCGCCTTAGTAGCTGGGTGGCGCCTCTGAGTCTCAGCTGTGTCATCTGTGAAGTAAGGATAGCGCAAGACTGAAGGACGCCATGCATGTGGTCTGCTTCACATGGTACCTCAAACACAACATCACGGCCTGTATTTTCCAAAATTGGCTATGACAATATTTCCAGCCCCACTTGCTCTTCTAGAAGCTTACCACTCCCCTGCCAAGAGATGGAATCCAGACCCATGAGACTGGGTGGGACCACGTCTACACCAGCAGTCACTACATGGCTTCCAAGGCTGTGTCTCAGGAAGTACAATAGGCCCACCCACTCTCTCCCGGTTGGAAATAAATCAGACAGAGAAAGATAAAGATGGTATATTCTCATTTATGTGCTGAATTTAAAAATGCCGAACTAGAGAGTAAAATGGTGATTACCTGGGGCTGGTTTGGTGAGAGAAATGGAGAGATGTTGGTCAAAGCATACAAACTCCCAGCTCTAAGATAAATCCGATCTGGGCATCGAATGCATGGCATGGCAGGTAATGTTAATGATGCTGTATTGTATCCTTGAAGGTTGTTAAGAGAGCGGGTCCGAAATATTATCAACACACACACGCACACACACAATTGTGACAGACGTGATAACTAACCAAATTGTGGTGATCATTTTGCAATATATACATCTATCAAATCATCACTTGTACACATTAAACTTAGGTATGTTATCTGCCAATAATATCTCCATCAAGCTGGGCGAGAGAAAGGTAGCCCAACTTTCCCCGACCCTCTCTTCCTTTCAGGATGCTCGCTCTGGGAAAATTGCCTCTGTGCTGTGAGGAAGCCAGGCCATGGGCAGAAGTCCCCCATGGATGTTCTGGGCGCAGGCATGATCCCAGTTTAACAGCCAGCACCAACCGTCACACACGGAGTGAAGAGTTTTTAGATGAATCCAGCATCCAAGGAATCCTCTGAGCACCCCCACCCCCAGGTGAGGCCAAGTAGAGCGGAGGTGAGTGTCCCCTCGGAACCCTGCCCTGATTGCAGATTTGCAAGCTGAATTAATGGCCATGATTGTTTCAAACGACTGTGTTTCAGGATGTTTTGTTATGCAGCAAGAGATAACCGGAAGAACATGCCTACAGCCTTAATATTGAGGTCTCTCTTTTGATCACCCTTCACACTCCCCACCCATCAGCAAATGCAAACACATCCCAGACTCAGCCCTTTCAAGTCCAAACCAACTAAGGGACCAAAGTTAACTATTCCTTCTTTTAGGGTGGGGAATGGGGACTCAGGAAGAGCTTTATTGGTTGAATGACAGAAACAGAAGCCAGACGACTACTTGTTACCGTTCACAAATGATCCATTGGAAAGTAGATGAGGATAAACTTCCAATCTCAGCACAAAATACATAAGTTAACTTTTCAACATTGTATATATTAAATCCTGTTGCTTCCATATGTTTCACCGAAGTTTACTATTATGTAGTTATAGTACTTAGAAGGTCCTGTCATCATTGTGTGAATGTGAACTGTTCAAACTGTTGAAGACTACACAGCTAGCCATCTGTGTCTTCAAGGTAACACATGGATCTTTCCACTGCCCTCCGCCCTGGGAATATGTTTCAAAGTTAGCTATTTCTACTCTTGCCTCCCTGCTGTCTCTTCTCCACCTGGCAGGCAGGAAGCAGGTCTTAGAAATATGATCATGGTCTTCTCTGTTTCCAAAGACTCCCACAGATTCCTCTCATACTTGGAGTAAAATCTAAACTGCAGACTGTGGCCTAAAACACTGGTGTGCTGGTAAGTCTGCTCTCTAAGAAAAAAAAAAAAAGCAAGCAAAAAAAGCCCTGATTTACAGTGTTGGCCAATTTTTGTGGTGTAAAGACTCTCACTATGGTCAGTTTCAAGCTACTGATGTAATGTCACTGAGCTCTTGCAAGTTGGCATGACCAGCTTTGGGCAGGCTCTGCCTCCCCTCTCCAGCCTGGCTCCCCAGCACCTTCTCCCTTGCTTGCCACTAGTAGACACCCTGGCCTCCTTGTTATGCCTTAAACATCTGGAGCATCTTCCTATCCGAGAGCTGCACCTTCGACAGAAATGCTTTTTCCTCCAAAGAATTGTTTCCTAGCTCCACTCAAGTCTCTACTCAGCTGTCACCCCCAGCTGTCAGAGAGGACTTCACTTGATCACTCCACCTAAAACAGCTCCCCCAACCCTTCCACCATGCTCTCTCCCCTTACCTTGCTCTGTTTTTCTCCATCTCACTCCTTATTATCTGCCATTGTATTGTGTCTTTGTTGGCCCATTTTCTGTCCCTGTGTGGGCAGGGGTTTCGTTTGCTTGGTTCACTGCTGTTTTCCCAGTGTCTGGCACATACCAGGGGCTCACTAAAAATGTGCTGAATAAACAAATGAATTGAAGCTATTAGTGGTATAGGTGCAAAATGGGGACAATAATAGCTGGGGGCAGGAGCTAATAAAACAGTCTAGGTAAATGCTTAACACAGCCCTGGGCTCCGAGGAGGCGTGCATTGTAAGGTTGCTATTTATGTCTTGTCACAGGTCTGGCTGAGTCCTATAGGACAGCAGGTGGGGGAAGTGGGGAGCAGTCACCATCTGTGGTGCATCCCATGGGGCAAAGCAGGCCGCTGCCGGCCCCTGGAGTGTCCATCACGGCAGGAATAAGAAAACAGCTCTTACTCCCTCTGGCCTCGCCCCTCTGCAGGTTAAGGAAGGTTGAGCACCAGAGTGATATTTGGGACTTTAAAACCTCGCCTAGTTTGATGGTGGGAATGAAATTCGGGAACGAATGACTCTTTACTGATCTCATATTCCAAAGCCTCAAATCAGCCTTGCAATATCAGCAACAGAAATAAAAATTAAAAAAGAATAATCATCCGCCTTCCCCCAAAGCACCACCCATATTCTTCCTCTGGTTTTATTTTGTAGATAGGCTTAAACATAAAATCTTTTACTGATCTCTCAGTGATAGCTACTGAAATGTTTATAAGGTGAAATGACATGATGTCTGAGATTTGCTTCCAAGTAACCCCTGTGCAAGCTGGGTTTTCCCAAAGAAAGTGTTGAAGTGGAGATTGAGGTGCAAGATGTATGTACTTGTTGAAAATACGCAACGATTTATTTATTGTTCGGTGTAAAAAGGCAAGTTGTAGAGTAATATATAAAACAGAATCTTAGTTTTATGAAATAAAATTATGAAGATATTTATATCCTTGTTTAGGTAGAGAAAATTTCTGGAAGAGACCAAGAAACTGTCAACAGGGAGGAGTGGGATGAGTGTGGGTGGGTGTTTGTATTCCTCTTGCCACCCTTTCGCACTATTTTGAGTTTTTAAAGTATTAGACCCATATTACCTACGTAATAAAAATTTCAGGTTAAAATGTTCGTGGCAATTGTTAGTGTACTTTTTAAAAATATTTAGCAATTTGCCGTCCATTTTTAGAGAATGCAGATAATACGTGCGCTGCATGCTGAATTGTGTCTCCTTAACATTCATATTTTCAAGTCCTCACCCCAAGTACCTCAGTGAGGCTGCATTTGGAAATACGATTTTTAAAGAGGTACTTAAGATAAAAATGATGTAATGAGGGTAAGCCCTAATCTAACATGACTGGGGTCCTAATAAAAAGAGGAGATTTGGGGTGCCTGGGTGGCTCAGTGGGTTAAGCCTCTGCCTTCGGCTCAGGTCATGATCTCAGGGTCCTGGGATCAAAGCCTGCATTGGGCTCTCTGCTCAGCGGGGAGCCTGTTTCCTCCTCTCTCTGCCTACTTGTGATCTCTCTCTCTGTCAAATTAATAAATAAAATCTTTTTTAAAAAAAGGAGATTTGGACATAGATCGGTAGAGAGGGAAGACTAGGAGAAGATATGGGGAGACGACATCCAGCTATAAGCCAAGTGGAGAAATCTCAGCATAAACCAACCTCACTGACCCCTTGACCTTGATCTTGTAGCCTCAGAACTATGAGAAAATGAACATCTGTTGCGTAAGCCACCCCGTCTGTGGTACTTTGTTATTGCAGCCTCAGCAAGTAATTCAACATGTTGAATATTTGGAAAATACAGAGAAGGAGAAAGAATCAAGTCAGACCCAACTCTAGCACCCAGCAACCCCAGCCACGGGAAACAAGGGCTTCTGACCACTCTTTTTACCTCCTCACTCAGGATGGGGGAGGTATTTTGGCCTTTTGCCTTCAGAAAGTTGGGAGGGATCTTGCATTTAAAGAGCCTCTTTCAGGCACCTGGGTGGCTCAGTCGGGGTGGCCGCCTTCTGCTCAGGGCATGATCCCAAGGTCCTGAGACCAAGCCCCATTTTGGGCTCCCTGCTCAGCAGGAAGCCTGCTTCTCCTTCTCTGCCTCTCCCCACCTTGTGCTCTCTCTCTCACTCACTCACTCTCTCAAATAAATAAGTAAAATCTTAAAAACAAATTTTTTTTTAAAAAACGAGCCTCTTTCAACACAAAGAGGATGGTATCTAATGTTGGCATTTGACATTTTCAGATTGCGATGGGGTTTTGGTTAAAAGGAGATGTTTCTCCTAGAAGGTGATAAAAATCCACACCACAGAATTTGAATGTGACCTGATTTAGTGTAGGGGTTGGCAAACTTTTTCTATAAAGGGCTAGATAGTAAATATTTTTGACTTTATGGGCCAGTGTCTGTTGCAACTACTCAACCCTGCCACTGTAATGAAAGCAGTCATAGACAATATGTAAATGAATGAGTGTGGTGGTATGCCAATAAAACTTTATTTACAAAAGCCATGTGCCAGACCCATGGGCCTACACTGACAACCCTCATTTGGAGTGGTGAGTTACTTTTAAATTTTAACTTAATATTTTAATTAGAAAGGACAATCTTTAGAAGAAAGTCTCAGTTAGTGCTGTTAAGTCTTTAACGGTGTCCTAACCCTGAAAATCTCTTTTTAATAAAGAGAAATTAGACCTCAGGTCTAGTCTTTAGGTGAGGAAATATCCAGTTAGAATTTAAGGACATTGTTTTGTCTTCAAGGTATATATATATATATATATATATATATATATATATATATATATATATTGGGTGCCCGGGTGGCTCAGTGGGTTAAAACCCGATGTGGAGCTTGATCCCAGGTCGCCGGGATCATGACCTGAGCGGAAGGCAGTCGCTCAACCAACTGAGCCACCCAGGCACCCCTATTTTTTACTTTTAAATTCCTGTATTTTGCTTTAATATTCTGACCACATAATACATATGTCTTAGTCCCTTTGGGCTGCTATAACAAAACCATCATAGACTGAGTGATTTATAGACAACAAATATGCATTTTGCGCAGATCTGGAGGCCAGAAGTCCAAGAGCAAAGTGCCAGCAGAATGGGCATCTGGTGGGAGCCTGCTTCCTGGTTCAGAGACGGCTGTTTCCTTGCTGTGTCCTCACCCAATAGAAGGGTTGACAGAGCTCTGTGGGCTCTCTTATAAAAGCACTGATTCCATTTATGAACCTCGATTTCTTTCTCTGTAAACTGGGATCATTAGCGGCATCTCCTTTGCTGGGGATTGGAGAGTTAGAGTCCATAAGGCAATTCATGCAGAGGGCTGAGTCTGCTTGGCAGCAGCAAGAGTTCAATAAATGGTAGTTGTCATGGTGACACGGTGACTGTGTTATTTCAGAATGATAAAGGGAACTTCAGTGCAATAAAATGTAAGAGCAATGGACTTTGAGCCAGAAAGATTTGGTGTAAAGGTCAGATTGCCCATTAATTAGGCCAGTCACTCTGGACACATTAAACTTCTCGACCTTAGTTTTCCTTATCTGCAAAATAGGAACAAGGTCCAAATGAGGTTATATATAGATAGTTCCTACCAGGACTATTCAGGACTCTTCATTCTTCCTACTGAAAAATATTTATTGAGCATCTGCTATGTGCCAAGCACCATTTTGTGATCTAAGACTATGGCAGTAAGCAAAATAGAGCCCCTCTCCTCCATTCCAAAAAGATAAAAATTACTGCCCTTATGCAGCACTTGGGGGAAGCTTGGAGACAATAGACAAGATAAATAACTAAACTATACAGAATGTTGTAGGGTGATGTAGTGAGGGAAAGGGGATAGAAAATTGGGGGTTTGCAAGAATCAGAAAATAGAAATCCAAGTAGCTTAAGCAAAGGAGTTAATTGCTTATCTGAATGAAGAATTCATGCATAATTTAAAAAACTTCAGGTGTGGCTTGATCCAGGAGCTCTAATGATGCTAACAGGCTGGCCCCTTCTGCATCTCCACTCAGGTTAGTTTCCTTTAGTGCTAACTCCACTCCTCATCAGATGCTGCCCTGTGGGTGGAAAGATGGCTGCTAATAGCCCCCCCCCCCAACTCCAAGACCAGTTGAGAGGGGAGTCAACTTTTATTGACTAACAGATTGGCTAACAGATGGAAACAAAAGTTCTAGTCTGACTCCTCGGTGCTCCAAACTGGGGTGGCAATCACTGGGACCAGGGGCATGTGAGACACTGATTGGCCAGGGCTGGGTCACATGACCATCCTGGGCACCAGAAGTGGAGTTGCCATCATGCAGAAAAAGTGAACCATTGGTTCGGGGAGGGGAATGTCCTGCAGAAAATCCAGGTGTTGTTCCCTGAATAAGGGTGAAAAGATGGGGGGAGGGGGCGGGTGGGTTGAGAAAGAATAGGTGATCAGTAAATGGCTGCTGAATTTAAAGATGGCGGTTGGCCTCCTTTTTTTAGATTTCTAACCCAGCTATCCTTGGCTGAGCCAGAAAATTATTTCTGAAAATTGTCCAGCAGTTCTGAGATCTCCTGCCAAAAAAAATGTATCAGTCAGGATAGAAAGGCCCAGCTGCTCTATTAATGGGCCTGGCAGGAAGACGGACAGGTGTGTTCTGAGTAGAACCGGTGCCGGGTGAGGACAGGAAAGAGAGGAGAGGGAAGAAGGCTGAGCTGGTGTGGGGGCAGCTCGAACCGCTGTTCGTCCTGTCCAGCCTCAGGCGTGATCTGAAAAGATGGATGTGTCTGCGGCATGTGTTTAGAGAAGGCAGGAGGCAGCCCGGGTTGTGGCAGAACAGGGCTTGGAGAGGCCTCTGACCGGGATGAGATAAAGGGGATAAAGGGGAGGGCTGGACCCCAGGGGTCAGGCAGGGCAGCAGAACTCTGCAGGAGGCAACCTGGGAAACTGTTTTCTCCTTGCCAGGCTTGAGAACTTTCTCTGATAACCTCCAGGTAACACCGTTCTCCCCCATGCCATACCCAGAGCCTAAAAAATAAGAAAATAAAAGGCAAAGAGAGATGTATACCCTAGGATTAATTTTGGCTGCATGTAACAGACAGTCAAGCACATATTACTCTCATTATGAAAACAGGTTCGTGGGTGGGCAGCTCAGGGCTTGCGAGGGGCATCCACAAAGTAACCAGAGACCAAGTTTTGCTAGCTTTTCTCTCTGCCCTCTTTTGGATTGGCTTAAGATCTCAGGGCTGCTGGAAAGTTTACTCTGTCCACTGGAGGAAGGAGCAAAGCAAAGGGCATGAATGTATGATTTCATTAAAGTAGGGACGAATGGGGCACCTGGGTGGTTCAGAGGGTTAAGTGTCTGCCTTCGGCTCAGGTCATGATCTCAGGGTCCTGAGATCAAGTCCCACATCGGGCTCTCCGCTCAGCAGGGAGCCTACTTCCCTCTCTTTCTCTACCTGCCTCTCTGCCTATTTGTGATCTCTCTCTCTGTCAAATAAATAAATAAAATCTTAAAAAAAAAAGCAGGAACAAAAATACTCCCGTGCACCAAAAGGGCCAACATGAAGTGTTAACACTTCTTTCTAATAGCCCTCGCTTCCCATCTTAGCATCTAGCAACTTGCAGGTGTGCAGTAAATACTGCTGAGTGAATTATTTCTTCCTGGCTCCTCCCACACAGCAGCAGCTTCCTGCTTGTACGGAAAATTGAACACGCAATAGGCACGGCTAAGATTTATCGCACACTGTACTTCAAGTCAGGCACAATGCTTACAGAAGCGCCTTGCATGCATCTTTTTATTTACTAGAAAAAAATGTTTTTAGTTGTGGTGAAGTGTGTCATTATTTAGTAATGTTTTTTTAAAAATTTTAAAAAAGATTTTATTTATTTATGACAGAGAGCTAGCACGAGAGGGAACACAAACAGGGGGAGCTGGAGAAGGAGATGCAGACTCCCTGCTGAGCGGGGAGCCCGATATGATCCCAGAACCTTGGGATCACCACCCGAACCGAAGGCAGCCACTTAATGACTGAGCCACCCACGCTCCCCTAATAGTGATTTTAAACATCAGGGATCTGAGGCCCAGAGAGGTTAAGTGAGTTGCCTAAGGTCACACAGTAAGTGGTGGATCAGGGATTTGAACTCATTTGATTGACTCAAAGACCCTTTTCTCAACTATTAGGTGATCTTGCTCCCTTGATTCTCAAAATCTATGTCAGGAAATGTGTGCTATTATATTCATGGCAATGTCATCAGAACTAACCCTCTGAGCTGCAGAGCCCGGAGCAGACATTGTCAGCACCTCCCTGACCTCCTTCCAGCAATCACCTTTCTATGCAAGCCCATCGATGCTTCATACCTCCCACCCCATGCTTGCACAACCCCAAAAGTGAGTACCTCCTTAGATTTTACAACCCAGGCACATCACCTGGCTCCCTCGGGTCCCAGACTTCCTAACCATGACACTAGGACCTGGCTTTGTCCGCCAGGGGTGGCTCAGCAAATGTAGGGGTCAATGAGAAGTGCCAGGGAGTTGGCGAGGGAGCCTCCCTCAGCCACTGACTGACAGCAATCCTTGCTCTGGAGGGTAAATACCCCAGCCCCCTCACCTCTGGGATGACTCTGAGGCCAGTGCTCCCCAGCAAGAATGAGTCCCCACTGGCCATAGTGGTAATTTGCTTGGTGAAGTGTATTCTTCTAGTAACTTCCTTCCTTACCTACTCCCTTCCTGATATTTCCTGGAATCACCTCTCAAATAAATAATTTGCCGTAGACTCCTTGTTTCTGAGTCTCTTTAGAGGAAACTTAAACTAAGTAGTGTCTAAAGTCCTAACTACTACACACTGCGTAAACATATCGACATGGCTTATAAGTCCAAACAAAACTGGCAACTTAGGAAAAAAGCCCCGAGGTCACCTAAATAGGGAACTGGCTAAATCAAAATCAGTTCTATAGTATGCATCCTTCTTTATATTTTTTAGAATTACTTTTTTTTTTTAAGATTTTATTTATGTATTTGACAGAGAGAAACACAGCTAGAGAGGGAACACAAGCAGAGGGACTGAGAGAGGAAGAAGCAGGTTTCCTGCAGAGCAGGAAGCCTGATGTGGGGCTCGATCCCGGGTCTCCAGGATCATGACCTGAGCCGAAGGCAGTCGCTTAACCAACTGAGCCACCCAGGCGCCCCTAGAATTACTTGTTTATGCTCTGGGCATGGTGTGGGCGAGAACATGTTATCTGCGGCTTGCCAAGGAAAGTGTATATGTTGTGTATACGTGTACGTATGTGTACACGACTGTGACGTTGTGTTTTCACAGACCTCTTAGGCGGGCCACTTCCACACCATAAAAACTTGCCTGAAACTTCCAGGTCATCCAGTCCAGCCAAGAACAGGCGAACTTTGACTAGGGACCAATTTCTCTTTTCAACCAGCTTAATAGGAAGGGCATCTATGGGTAAGATCAGCACGAAGGAATTTGCTATTTGTTGTGCGTTTTCAGAGTTCAAGCCGGAGCACCTCCAGCTGTGGGTTTCTGCACTTGTGGGTTTTGGGGGGGGCTTCTTTCAGAGACCCGGGGCTGGGAAGGCGAGGAGGGAGGAAGGAAGTTGATGTAGCTTGAAACCAGACCCTGTTGCGGGGTTCTTGTCAGCATAAATTTTACATAATATTTTCCCCAGGTTATTTAGCGGGGCTTTGCCAGAGCCTGACGCAGAGAGGTGACAATCCCAGTCTGAGGCCCAGGATCAGGCGTCGGTCAGTCCGGGATCTGAAATGTCAGCTGAACTGGTCCTTTCACTTAAGAGAAAAGACTGGGCCTCAGACTTTTCTCTCTCCTCTGAACTCAGCCCTTTCCCGACACCAAGCCCTCTGTGCACATTATCTAATCCTCGCCATAAGCTATGAAGTAGAAGCACTCTTGTTATTTCCATATCACGGATGAGGAAAATGGGGCTCCAAGAAGTGAAGTGACTTATTTCCTCAGCAGCATCCAACACTGGCTCCTCGGCTGAGCTGGAATTTGAACCAAGGTCTGCCTTCCTCCAAAGGACTCAAAGCTCCTCAGAAGCTGCGGGTGAGTGTGTAAATCAGCTTTGTTGCATAAGAAATAACCCCACGATTTCAATGGTTCACCACCCACACGCGTTTCTCGCTCTTGTTAATGTGTCTATCTCCGCAGGGCTGTGCCCAGTCTCATTCTGTGCCCTGGGGAACATGCCCATCCTTGTGGCAGAAAGGAAGTACAGCAAAGAAGGAGAAAACTCTAGCAACACTCCTTACAGCTCTCTCTCGGATGTGATGTACATCACGCCCCCTCAAATCTTGTTGGCCAAAGCATGTCACATGGCCAAGTGGAGGTGGTGACATGCAATCCTTGTACAGGGAAAGGAGAAAGGAGTGAAAAATTGACAACAGTGACACTATCTATTAGTTGGCCCTTTTGGTCACAAATAGCTCTCTCCCACCAGCGCTTAGAATACCAGCCTACCCTCTCAAGGAAGACACCTCAAAAAGTCACATACAGTCGTGATAAAAGGCTTGAAGTTTAGGATCTATTAATGCTCTCTGCTTCGTTTGCTAAGACATCGTTGTCTTTGAAAACCTCCCCTGCAGAGTGCTGTACCACCTAGGAGGAATGAGTAGCTGAATAGGCTGCTTCAGCCTCCTTTTGGGCAACTGCTGGAAAGGCATTTCAGCAGCAGGAGAGCTGAAAGACCAGCCAGGCCAGTAATAGCCAGAAATGCCAAACACCACCACCATCACATATTGTACACTTCCTAATCGCCAGGCAGCATGTTAAGCATGTTAAGCCTGGGTGGCTCAGTTGATTGAGTGTCTACCTTTGGCTCAGGTCATGATCCTGGAGACCCGGGATCGAGCCCCATATTGGGCTCCCTGCTCAGCAGGAGGCCTGCTTCTCCCTCTCTCACTCCCCCTGCTTGTGTTCCCTCTCTGTCAAGTAAATAAATAAAATCTTAAAAAAAAAAAAAGAACTGTGTCTCATTTTATTCCCACAATAAAATCTTTTTATGATTTTATCCCATGCATTAGCATTATTAGCCCATTTTATAGATATGAAGACCAAGGCTTCGACAGCTTGACCCAATTCACAGAATCACTTGCTTGACCATTGAGATAAATCTACCCTGCTTATTCTGCATGGTGGTTTATGGTCCTGAGACATTAACCTTATAATTTCTATAGCTGCCACTTCCCTTCTAATGTCTTCAGTGCCATCTGAAGTGGTTTAACATTCACACCAAGCTCTTCCAGAATTCCCACTGATCTTTTCTTCCCCACTCCATTCAGTCTACAACTTGTCACTCTGAGCAGAGCCTCTGTATTAGTTTTAATACAAGTTTAGTTGCTTTAATAATGAGATAGCAACTAGTAGTTAACTGAAATAATATAGAAACTTATTTCTCTTTCATATAAAGGTACAAATAGGCAGCCTTGGGGTAAATAGCAGCTCTATAATCACCAGGTACACAGGCTCCTTCCATCTTGTTTTTCTTCTATTCCCTTTTTGTGATACAACATAGCTGCTATAGCACCTGCCATCACATCTGCATTCCAACCATGGACAGCTCGTAAAGGGAGAAATGAAGGGTATGTCTCCTACTTTTAAGGTCACTTTCTAGAAACTTATACGTACATTTATTTACATCCCACTGGCTGGAAGGTAATCATATGGTTATATCTTGCTATGGTGGAGCTATGATGACATATAATCTCTATTTTGGAAGGCCTTGTGAGGTTTTATTACTAAAGGAAGAAAGGAACACAAATATTGGGGAAAACTTTCTAAGGAGGGTCTCACTAAACCGGTCGGGGAGGTACCCCAGACTGGTAAATAAATCAAACCACTGGTCTTTAGATGTATACTCCATATTCATTTAGAGCAGGGGCTGGGCCTTGCAATGGGGAGAACAGAGAAGCTTGAGGGGGCTGGTTGGTTTCTCCTCTGGCCTCCAAATAAACGAAACAAAATCCCTCCATAGAAGGCTGAGATGGGCTTGCATTTCCCTTGGGGCTCTTTTGTCTTTTATCTAATGCCCCCAAACTATTCAAAGGCTTCCTCTAACCGTACTTGACTCAGAGGTGAGTTCCCATGAATGGCTTTCTTGATCTGTCACTGTGCAGGGGTAATCCCATGAGTGATGTGTTCAAATTGCTGTCTGTTGCTTGCTGGCTGTGTGCCTTTGGGCGAATAACTTCACCTCTCTGAGCTTCAGTTCTTTCCTCTGCAAAATGAAGGTCACAAAAGTGCTTACCGTATACAGCTAGGAGAGGGGCTGGATGAGATGACAGACGGGAAGTGTTTAGCCAGCTCCTTGGTCCTGAGCATCAGAACAATTTAACTATTATTACTTTTTTTTAGTAGTTAAAAAATAGAGTATCTTGGGGCCCTTGGGTGGTGCAGTGGGCTGAGCATCTGACTCTTCGTTTCAGCTCGGGTTGTGATCTTGAGGTCATGAGACTCTCTCTTCCTTTCCCTCAGCCTCTCTTTCCCCACCCCAGAATAAACAAATAAATCTTTTTAAAAAAATCTTTTTTTAAAAATAAAGTGTCTCTTTGAGCAACTGTTTAGAAAAGTACCACCCGTTAGAAATAGAATGTGAGCCATAAATTTTTCCAGTCACTACACTAAAAAGGTGAAAAGAGCAAGTAAAATTAATTTTCTAAATTATTTTTTAAAGTTTTTATTTATTTATTCACTTAAGTAATCTCTACACCTAATGTGGGGCTTGAACTCACAGCCCGATATCAAGAGTTGCATGCTCTTCTGACTGAGCCAGCCACGTGCCCCAGAACAAGTGAAATTTAGTTTTAATACACTTTATTTAGCCCAATATATCCAAAATATTTCAATATGTGAACAGTATAAAGAAAAGTATCCATGAAATATTTTACCCTCTTTTTTAATGTATGAGGCTTCAAAATCTGGTGTGGAGGTTACTCTGACAGCAGGTCTCAGCTGGGCTGAGAACCATATGTGGGGAGTGGCTGCTGCCCGAACAAGATAAACTCATCCTTCTTTGGGTCTGTGTCTGTGCAGAGCCAGAGAAACATTATTATGCATCCAAATCACTGGGACCTTGGCCAAGTCAACCTGCCGGAAGCTTTCAGAATATTTAAAGGTAACCGATTTCTAAGAAACCGAAAGCGAGACAATCTCCAGGCCCCAGCACCCTCCTTCAATCTCAGGGTCCCTACCTCAACCACTGTTTGCTAGAGGAGGCCCAGCAAAGAGAGTCTGACAAGCAGCAGTAAGTAAATGTGCAAATATACAGGAACAAGTCTGGAAGGATTCTTACCAAATGGTTAAGAATGGAACTTAAGGGTAATATCAATGCAGAATTTATAGCAATGCCC
>PITA01026578.1:0-14145 GCA_004023965.1 Spilogale gracilis
CAGCAATGGCCACAATTGCCAAACTGTGGAAAGAGCCAAGGTGCCCATCAACAGATGAATGGATAAAGAAGATGTGGTACATATATACAATGGAATACTATGCCTCCATCAGAAAGGATGAATATCCAACTTTTGTAGCAACATGGACTGGACTGGAAGAGATTATGCTGAGTGAAATAAGCCAAGTAGAGAAAGTCAACTATCACATAGTTTCACTTACTTGCGGTGCATGAGGGGTAACCTGGAGGACAGTGGGAGAAGAAAGTAAATGGGAAGTAGGGTAATCCAGGGAGAGAAACGAAACAACAGAGACTTTGGACACAGAAACAAACTGAGGGACTTGGAGGGAGGGGGCTGGAGGGATGGGAGAGCCTGGTGGTCGGTACTGGGGGCACCTAATGCGTGGAGCACTGGGTGTAGGGAATGGGGAATGAATCTTGGAATACTGGGAAAAAATTTAAGTAACAATAAAAAAAAAAGATGCACAACAGAAATCTATTAAACACACTTCAAAGAAAGAGGCAGAGACAAAAGCACTGGTCACTCACTTTCTAATAGCAAAATTTATGAAAACTATTAAGTAGAGGAACTTTCATTAGACTGTTCACTAGGAAAAAATACTCTATTCTAACATCTCTCTAGTGTCCCATGGATAGTAGTACTCTTTACCAAAGCAATATATCATAGTGATTAGAAACATGGGCTTTTGGCTATGTCTTTTGTTGGTTGATCAAATTTGAACAAGTTACCTGTAAAATGGATAAAATATTAAAATTTACCAGCATTGATATGAGGATTAGCAAGATGATGACAGTAATGAGTTTTACACAGTATCAGCACATAGTAAGCACTCAGTAAATGTTAGCTATTTTTACAGTTAACAGAAGATGAGTTGGCAGAACTATTTCAGGATGTCATATGTTGTTTCTATATTGTAGGATTTGAATTAAAACAGAGAAATACGAAATGACAAATGCCCACCATGAGGTTCAGACACACCCACATCATTGGCATTTTCCTCATCCCAGAAAAATGTTTATGCTACCCAGGATGCTTCCCCATGATAAAAGAAGAAAGAACACCATGTTTTTTGGGAATAAGACAATTCTTCTCAGGTATTTTTCCCTCCAGAGGAAAAGATAGCTCAGAGTCACATCTTTACTGATTGAAGAAAGATATACCATGGATTCAAATTCATAAATGAAAGATGATTGCTGTTAATAAGTATCTACTGATTACTAAGTATGGCTGTTGCATAAAATGAGCTCAAGTATTCCTTCCTATATGTAATTCACTGGGAAGTGCTGGACACACGTTAGAAGGTATTAAGCAACACTTACACATGGAATGTTCACCAAGTATTTCTTGAGAATTTGATAAGTGCCTAACACTGATTGCTTAAGAGAGGTAATTTGAAGAAAAATCAATGCAAAAGAACATTTAAAAACATTAATTTGTAATCTTAGATACCATGAAGATCTTCAAGTATCTTTGTATATATGATTAATATTTCATATTTTCATCACTGCTTTCCCTTACGAGGAATGACTATCCAACGTGGTAATATGGGTAGTGTAAAAACTTCAGTCAAATATTAGTTTGATAGTAAATACTAACACTGTATGACCTAGATTAGAAGTCTTCATGCTTGGTCCTCAGTTATACCATCTATAAAATTTGGGAAATCATGCCTGACTCATTTAGTTGTTATGAAGTTTGAGGCATAACCATTGGCTAGCACAAGATTGACCCTCATTAGTATCATTAGTAAACATTAATTTAGCATTTTAAAGACTCTCATCAGTAAACAGTAGTTTAACTGGGTCCTCTCTTCAGTTATAGCATCTTTCATGAAACTTCTATCTTTAATCTTTTGTTTAATACTTGTCACTGATGTAGGTGTACAAGTTCAGAGGAATGTCAGAGCTTTAGGTCATGATTGTCAGAGCAAATTCCAGATTAAGAACTGGTAACAGAAAAATCTCATTCTTTCAAGAAAAATATATTAGGTGCCCACGTTATGCTGGCCATTAGAGATACAAATGTGCCTTCATGAAGCCCATGGACAAGTCACACAATCCTTTAAATAAGGTATATGTGTTCACATGGGAGAAATGCATGATCCTATGGAAGTATATACAAGGCTTTCCAAAGTAAGTCTTGAGTTCAGGAGTGAAGTGATCAAAGAACTTACTAAGAGAATAATGAGAAGAATAGTAACAGTGACCATTTACTGAGGGTTTTCAGTGATCAGCCTGGTTATTATGAGTGTTTTATAAAACTTAACTCTGTTATTCTACATAATATCTCAATGAAGAGGACTCAATTTTATGCCTATTTTACTGAAGAAGGAGCTAAAGTACAGATTTAGTATTTTTATAATGACACATCTAGTAAATGAGGCACTGAGATCTGATATGTAAACAGAAACTTGAAGTAGTTAAAAGGGGAATTCTGGGAAGAGGGGCAAAAGTTTTTAGGCAGAGGGAATCCTGAGTACAAAGGCGTAGGAACAACACAAAAAATAGAGATTAAATGGTAGTGTTGTGGTAAGAACTAAAAGTGGAACTGAGGGAGAGAGAAGAGGTAAAACCTTAGAGGGAGACAAAGACCAGATACCCAAGAATTAAGTACACCAGGCAAAGTTCTGATGCTCTAGAGGGCCATGCAAAGCTAGTGGAGGATCTAAATGCTTTCCAGAACTGAGTTGCAGAATACTAGAGACAAGGCTGGAGGGATGCAGTCTGCAGTCAAGACAAAACAAGTAGGATTTTGTATTGGCAATTTTGGGGACAAATGATCATGTGCTGGCCTCGGGTAACAGCAGAAAGGATGGGAGAAGTGGATGGGGGAGATGACTATTTTGGGTAGTTGAGTCAACAGCAGATGGTGATTAATTGAATGAGGAATTTGAATGAGGCAGTAGTCAAAAATATCTCACAGGTTTCTAGACTAAGGAAACAGGTGGATAGAATTTTCATTTGTTGGAAAAGGGAATGCTAGAGAAAGGACAGATTAAAGAGAAATGAATTGAGTTTAGTTATGCAATTGCACAATTATCTATGTAACATCCAAAATTGGATTTAAGTGGGATTTTTCAAAGGTGAATTTGAAAGCTGCAAGTCTTTCATAAAAGTCAATGTGAAGGATTTTCTCATTTACCACTCCCTTTATTGCATAAGCATTCCCACGTTGTCATGGCTGTGTATTATGTGAAACATTTGAGACTTGTTGAAGAAAAGGGCAGGTTAAAAGCTGTATTTGGTATCCTGGACCTAACTCTAATGCAGAGAATAAATGTCCAGATGTCAATAGGGAAAATTCAAGCATCAGACCAAGCACTGGATTACTGTCTGAACCCCTTTTGTAATCTGTATTTGTTCACTAGGCCTGTCCTACCGAAATACTGCAGACTAGATGGCTTAAACAATAGTAATTTCTTTTCTCACAGTTCTGAAAGCTGGAAGTTCAAAATCAAAGTATTAGTAGTGATGGTCCCTTCTGAGGGCCCTGACTAAAGGATCCATTCCAGGCTTCTCCCCCTGGCTTAGAGATGTCTTCTCCCTGTGTCTTCACATTGTCTTCTCTCCGCACATGCTCATGACCAAATTTCTTTTCTTATAAGGACAACAATCATGTTGGATTAGGGCCAACCCTAATGCTCTCATTTTAATTTAATTATTTCTGTGAAATCCCAATTTCAAAATGGTCACATTCCAAGGCACTAGAGGTTAGGGCTTCAGCATATGACACTAGGGACGGGGAAGACATGGCTCAGCCCATAGTAGTATCTTTGGTAATATGCCCAAAGCCAGAACTTAATATGGCAGGAAGGATTCAACGAAAGCAGATTCCAGAGGTTTCAGAGATAGTAATCCCAATATCCAGGATCCAGACCAGTGGTGACAGCCAGCATGCCCAACATTCAGTACCTTTAATGGTGACAGTGCCGACTACATGGCCTAATTCCAGCCGGTGACAAAGGTTGCCTTGCTTAGTAGTTCTTCTGGCCACTTCCTGCTACTTGGCATCCTTGGTTTTTGCCCATTTTCTTACCCTAGTTCTCCAGATTTTCTAGGATTCTACAAGGCACCCAATGCTTTATTTTCTTTGATTAAATTAATCAGATATGACTTCTCGTGTTTCTAACCTAAAACCCTGGCAACTAAAAAAAGCATTTGTTCAATTAAGACTTCCAATCTTTTATGGTACAGGAGAGAGAACAGACTGCAGAGCCAACAGATCTGGGTTTAAGTCTTGGCTCCATTACTTGCCAGACACATGGGCAAGTTTCTGAAATTGAGCATCAATTTCTTCATAAGGAAATTGGAAATCATAATATACAATGCCAAATATTTATTGGGCACCTATCCAATTCCAGGCACTGTTCTGGTATTTTATATAAATTATGTCATTTGCTTCTCACAACAACGCTTTACCATACCTAGCATTATTATTAATATCAGTTTTTGAGATGAAGAAAATGATGCTATATGCCAATGACTCCCCCAAATGCTTGCCCTAAACCCAAGACCTATCTTTTGAGCTCCAAGTCAATATACCCAACTGCCAATATGACATATTACAATCCTAACATATAAAAAACTGAGCTCTTGAGCTGTGATTCCTTCCCTGATTCAACAAATGATGACAGTCAAGTTTCTCAGTCCTAAAACATTTGTAATTATTGAGAACTTACCTTCCCTCCTTCCAACCCCTAACTAAGCCCTGTTTAGTTAACTTCTGTATTAGTGTTCTATTGCTATTATAATAAATAACTACAAATTTAGCATCTAAAACAGCATCCATTCTCCCAGTTCTGAAGGTCAGAAAAATCTGGGTACAGCATGGCTCAGTTGGTTCTCAGCCTAGAGTCTCTCTCACAAGCCTAAAATCAAGATGTTGGCCAGGATGGGTTTCCTTCTGGCAGGTCTGGGGATGAATCCTTTTCCAAGCTCATTAAAATTGCGGGCTGAGTTCAGTTTCTTGTGGTTATAGGACTGAGGTCCCAGTTTCTTTGCTGGTTGTCAGTTGGGGGTTAGTATTTGACCCTAGGGATTGACAGCATTTCTTTCCTTGCCTTCCATGGGGCCCCTTTAGCAACAGCGGCTCTAGTGCCCCCTCATGCTTTGACTCCCTGTGCCTTCCCCTTCTGCTGTCTCCCTTTGCTTCCAGCTGGAGACAGTTCTCTGCTTTGAAAGACCTTATATAATTAGATTGAGTCCATCTGGATAATCCAGAATACCGTTCTCATCTAAAAGCCAGCTGAGAAATAGCCATAATTGTGTCTGCAAAACCAATTTTGCCATGCAATGTAACATATTTACAGATTTGGGGATTAGGGTATGGACTTCTTTGGGAGGACATCATTTTGCCTCCTACATTAGGTAAACAGGTAAATATTTTACTACATTTGGATAATATCATTGTTACACATTAAGAGTTGTAGACGCTGGAGGGAGCTGGACCCCTTGAGTTCTTTCACTTGTTCTGCAGTTTGATTAGATGTTACTCTCTCTAAGCTTCAGTTTCTTCATCTATAAAATGGAAGTAATAATATGCTTACCTGATAGCATTCTTGAGAAAATTAAATGCATCATGGTTTTAAGGTTTCTAGAACAATGCCTAGTACCTAGTAAGGGCTATGCTTAATCTTGTCTGTCATTACAAACTAGTACTTAGTCTGAAAAATGTTTCTCATAAGAAACTGGTGGAGAGGACCAGTTTTCTAACGAGAGGACAACAAAAATCTCCTTAAACTCGAAATTTAATGGAAGCTATAGAGTGACATGACTTGAGTGGCAAATCTGAGAGCAAGGGCCAAGCATGAAAGCAGAGAAACTGGTTAGAAGTCCATGGAAACAGTACTCATGAAAGACAGTTTTGGGGCAGTGAAAATAAAAAGAATTGATTAAATTTGAGATATATTTTTGATGGGTGTGGTAGGCTGACTAATGTCCTCACACAAAGATGTCCATACCCAAGTCCCCACGTCTCTGGCACCTGTGAATATGTTATGTTACACGGCAGAGAGGGCTTTGCTGATGTAATCAAGATTGCTGACCTTACTGACCTTAAGGTGGGGCCAATTATCCAGGTGGGTCCAATCTAATCACACGAGTTCTTAAAAAGAACCGTCTCCAGCTGGAATCGCAAGAGGACTTCAGAGGGAGGAGGTGGAAGGAGAGGTCGTAGACTCCATGTCCGAGAATGGTGCGGCAGGCTTCTGCGGGCTCGGTGTCACTGGGGCTGTGTGCCAGGACTGGAGAGGGACCTGCAGAGGTTCAGGCAGGTCTCCAGTCGGCAGACAGCAAAGAAATGGGCCTTGGTCCTACAGCCACCGGCAGCTGGCGTCTATCAACAATCGGAACAAGCTGGGCAGCGGATTCTTTGCAAAGCCTTCTAATAAGAGCCCGGCAAACCCGTACCTTAATTTGGGACTTGGGAAGCCAGGAGCAGAGACGCCAGCTGAGCCCTCCTGGATTTCTGAACTACAGAATGGTGAGTAACAAACTTTTTTTTGAGGTTTTTTATTTACGGTTTTGTTTTAAGTCACTAAAATTGCTCCTTGTGGTAATTTGTTGTGGCAACAATAGGAAACTACCGCATTTATTTTTAATGCCAGTTTCCTTCCTAAACCGTGAGTTTTACAAGTCCAAGGATTGGTTCCAGTTCAGCACTCTATTCTGGAGACCTAGACCAGTGCTCGGCATACAGTTGGTGCTCAATAAGTATTTTGTTGCAAATATGAGACAAAGAAAATTTATAAAACTTGACTAAGGTCACACAATTAGTGTTTGAACCAGGCCTTGAGCTCATGCCAGTCCACGACATAAAACATGCCCTTGTTTCCAACACTGGAGAGCATATATAAAGTCCCACACAGAGTTGACGTTCAGTAGCTATTAAATCCTCCATCTCCCCTGAATTATCCTGACCCCACCTCAGACTGTCCTCATTATACTTCTGGCTGATAGTCATGTTCTAATGGGCTTCACTGACTCTAAGCCCTTGCTCGTCCAATCAATTTCCTGCCAGATTAATATTCCACAAACACATTACGCGAGACAATGTCTTTGCAAGAACAGAGCCAGCTGTAAAGCCTCTGGGTTATTATTATGTTACTGCCACCCCTCCCCCTCCTCTACCACATTAAATCTGCTGAGCCAAGCTTGCAAGGCGCTGGTCTCAGAGCGCCTTCCCTTGTCCTCCCAGACTTATTTCTCCCGATTCCTCAGGATCCTGCCATCATGCAAGCCGAACCATCTCTTTTCTTTTGGAGAAAGAGCCATGACTCACTATTGCCCTGCACCTCTGCTCATCCCAGTGCTGGCTTCCCTTTCTAAATACTGCTCCAGCGCCAGCTCGAAAGCCCGCCGCCTCCTCACCACGGTTTCCTTAACTACACTCGTAACTGCTCTCTTCCTCTAGATTCCTGCAGTACCGAACTCGGAGCCACGTTCTTTCGCGTATATTTATGTGGTCTATTCCACAGGCCTAAACTGAGTGCCTTTGACATCACAAACATTGTGCCTGCCCTAAGCCGTGCCCTTTGCTCAGTACTATTTTGCATGTGGCTTTTGGTTTGTGGGTGAGTGTGGGTATGAGTCTCGCCTTGTCGCCTCTTGAGGAAACCTCTCACAGAGCCGCCCAAGAAGCTAAGCACTCTGGTTCCGGAGTCAACAGTCAAATCCCAAGCATCTTTCACTAGCTGATTGACCTTGGACAATTTCCTTCATTTGTCTAAAACTTAATTTCCTCCTCTATGAAATGGAGAGAATAATGGTATACTTCACTGGGTGCTGGTTGTTGTGGGAAATAAAAGGAGGTAATCCGTGTAAAGCTCTTAAAATACTCTCTGGTCTATACGTGTTTGATAAATGTTACCCACCGTAACCTTGTATTATTACTTAGCCCCTGTTATGTATCTTTCACAGTGTTCATTACAATGCTGAGCACATATCCTTCACTAAATAATTACTGGAAAATAGGTTAGATTAGATGATTAATATATCAGAGGAAAATCAGAAGGGGAAAAGTAAGGGTTCAAAGGACTTTCAACTGAACTGAGCATTCAATTGAAAGAGACCAAGAATTAATTTGGGAGATGAAGATAGCCACAAATTATTCTAGTGTATAACAGTCAAACTAAGGAACAGGGAACTCATATAATTAGGGGGTAATTTTATTTTTTAACATTTCAAATTATTAAACTGTGTTTTCAGTAAAAATGAAATTCTAGCAACAGAGCAAGGAGGTAATAGACCTTTATCCTCACCTCTCATGATTCCCACTGCTCAGGGGTACCTATGAAAAATTTGCTGGTTTTCTCAAAATTTTCTATGTATGCCAGCCCTTCCCTTTCCAATCCTCTGTTGACTTATTTTGAGAATGAGTCTAATACAACTTTTCGGGTAATTTTTGTTCCCATAATTTAATAAAGTATTCAATATTATAACCGAAGTTAGAGAGCAGTATAACATTATAGGTATAGAGGTAAAAGAGCGGAGATTTGCCAGAGTACTTTCAAGGTGAATTGGAGATGAATTCTCATGATGGTATTAAATCTCAAATGTATCTCTAAAGATTATTACAGAGCATGCTCTTTCCTAAATCTATTTAAATGATTGCACTGTTCAGACAGAAGGTTGTAGATGAATTAGCTTTTAAAAATGTTTGTTGAGAAAGAAAATAAATATGTGCATTTATAATCATTCATCACGAAGTCAGCTTGCCAAATTTAAATCATGTTGTTTGGTAATCAGAAGAGCTGATGAACAAATTGGGAAAAAAATTGCAGAAAGAGGAAATGAATAAGCATTAGTGGAGAATGGGTAACAGAAGAGTAGATGAGGAAGTAGGGCTTGAAGGCCATGCGTGTATGCACAGGACTGGTCTCTGCAGTTTGATTGTCCAGCGCTTGCCCCTGAGCAAGAACAACCTAGTGAACTTCCCCTGGTCGCCACCTCCACTGGCGGAACGTGAGATGGAGGGTATAAGGGGCTTCCGCAGCTTTCATCTTCGACCATGTATCTTCACCTCCTCTTGCCCTGGTTTACCCTCTGGACATCTACTTTGCCGCTCAGTGTCGTATGATGATGATCGTGAAGCCTGGTGGTGACTGCAGTGATGATGGCAGGAGTTTCACTCCAGGACTATGAATGGCAGGCAAGGAAATCAGATAGGCAAGAAATATACTTTTATTTTATTCCTCTGCATCCAAAGCAAATTACTAATTCAGGTGGACAGTTCCTCCAAGTCCATTTCAAATCTCCCTTAAGTCTTTCCCCTGTGTCTCTGTTATTACACATACAGTGACAAGGCAGTGCAGTGTAGGTGGGGGCCTTTGGGATTCATCATTCTTTCAACCCAGTTTCTGTTCTTTTCTGTAGATCCTTTTGATACTCCTAAGCCATCTGGGAATTAAAAAAAAAAAAAAGAACCTCCCTGGTGCACTCTCACCCTTTACCGTTTCTAAGGCTCTGCTGGGTACTCAGGAGTTCTGCTCCTGCACCTGTCCACGTCGGAGCACCTGGGGACTCTAAGCTGTGTTAGACCCATCCATTTAGGCACATACCTGTGCTGTGCTCAGGGGGCAGCAACAGCCTATCAAGTCCATCTGACTTCTCCTTAAACCACATGTCTCTAAAGTCCTCTTCTGCTTCCAGCTGGACAGAGTTTTAGTTCTCTTTTTAAGCGTTCATGGGATTAGACTAGAATGGACCTCCCTGGATAAGTCAAGGTCATCTCCCCATTTTAAGATCCATAACCCTCATTACAACCACAGAGTCCTTTTTGTCATGTGCATAATCCTAAACTCAAGAGATCAGGGTATGCACATCTATGGGGTATGGGTGCAATTACTCAGGCTACCACAACCTCCAAGATCTATGAATGAAATCCATGAATTATGTTCATTTATCTTTATTGCCCTTGTCCTGATCAGTATTTCATTTGGATGGTTTTCATAGACTTTTCTGTTAGCCTGCTTTTGTTCTTGCCTTCTTCCAGTGCTTTTCCACATAGCCGTCAGAGTGATTCTCTAAAAATGTGACTTGAGTCCTGACACTTTATAGCTCCCATTACTCTGCCATGTAAGTTCCTTCTTCTGACCACAAGGACTTGAGGGCTCTTACAGCCTTTTTTCTGCCCCTCTCAATTTTTTTTTTTTTTTTTTTTTTTTACTCTATCCCTTTCTCACCAGGCTGCAATCCCAATGACCTACTTAGATCTATGAGTATTTTCTTACCTCAGTGTCTGCACATCCAAAATTCTCTGCCTGGACTACTTCCTCTGTTACCATATTCCTCTCTACCACCTGCATTGGCAGTCTCCTTTTCTTTCAGTTCTGCAATGAAAAGAACTTTATGTGGGCCGCCACTGAGAAAATCTGTCTGCATCTATCTGGGATTTCTACAGTTCTTTTTCCCTCATGGGGAGACCATGTCTAGAAGCCAACATAAAAATTTCCCCTTCCCAAGGGCCCCACTTCCACTCTAGCTTGTCCTTTCCCTCCCTTCCTGTGTCCAGATGCTGCCTAGTTTCCATGGTGGGATGCAGAGCTCTGAGACTTCATGTTTTCTGTTTTCCATGTTTCTACAGAACTTATGCTTTAAAAATTCCAAAGTCCTATTCTCTAAGTTTATTAGAATCTCCCTGCCTTCATGCAATGGATGATGTGGTTCACATGTCCATGAATAAGTTATAGGGCAACAAGTTTGATTGAAAAATAAATCTGTTAACATTTGAAAATATCATCCTGACATTATAAAAATCAAGAGAAAGAACCACCATTCACTGAGTACTTATGTACCTATAACTGTACCATTAAATGTGATAGGTTTTTTTTAACTTCAAAACAGTCCTGCAACATAGGTAAAATGCCATTTTACTGTTGATTAATCTGAGGTTTCAATAAGCTAATATAATGCTATTTTCAAAGATTTCTAATAAAAGATTATTGGCTCCTTTCTGGCAAAGATGTTGATTCCCTCCCCCCCCCCCCACTTGCATTGGGCAATTGTCTTTTTTGTTTGTTTCACGTCCTGGAAAGGTTTACCTGTTAATGACTTTTTCTCTTGGAATTTGAGGAAAAATCTTGAATGCTTCCAGCTTTTCCCATGTATAGCAATTCCACATCAAAAATATTAGAACAGGTGGTTTAAGAGTACAGCCACCATGCTGCATTTAGGGAACTTAGAAGACCTGAGTTGAAGGATCGTAGAAAGACAAGATAAAGCAGTGATGATTAAGCAGTCAGTTCTCCAAGAGAGAAGTCATATCTAAATCTAGGAATCTGCAGATACTGAAGATCAAGAATTATTTGAAAGAGCCAGATGGATAATGGAGACAAGCTGAAGCAATGCCTTTTTTAGATGTAGGGGTCTTCAGTGGGATTACTCAGAGTGTCCCACTTAACATCACCCCCTAGTCAAAGAGCCTTGCTTCTATAACCCCAAGGAGTGTCCTTGCTTGATACTAACCAGGCTGGGTTCTCTGAAAATATTCTGAGGTGCATATCTTGAATGATTTACAAGTAGAAGTTTTTGGATCTAAACAAAGTGTCACAAGGCAGAGAATACTTCTCTTGCCTTTACTTTCTTAACCTGCTTATGTGTCTTATGCCGGCAGGGAGGGATGCAAACCCACTATCTGTAGCACAGATGGAAGATAGTCATGTATCTTAAACATTTTTAACTGCCAAGCATAGTTGAGTGGGGATTTAAAAATGGATATCTGCCTTAAAGTATCCAGATGGAAGTAGATCAAATATCTAATAAATATAACATTTATTAATAATGAATGAACAAGGCATTCTGAATATCTAAGCAACAACATGAAATTTTTGGAAACTCTAAGCATGCTTTATAACAGTTTTAAGAATTCTCTCGGGACTTAGCATCAAAACAACAAAAATTTCTGTTTTTGTAATGAAGTCAACGATTTTTAAATATTTTTAGTGTTTTATTTTGAAAGAATTTTGGTATATAGAAATGTAAAGATAGTACAGGAAGTTCCCATATATCCCTCACCCACTTCCCCTAATGTTAATTGTAAATTATCGTGGTACGTTTGTCAAAATCAAGAAACCAACACTGGTAAATTTCTCTTACCTCAGCTCCAGGCTGTGTCATCAGTTTTTCCACTGAAGTTCTTTTTCCGTTCCAATTTCCAATCCAGGACACCACACTGCATTTAGAAGCTGCTGGATTTCAATCTCCTCTTTTCCCTCTAGATAGCTAACTATAGCAGACAACCTATTTCTTCATTTTGTAAGGTGCGGTTTACAGCAATTTCTGTATGTTGCTAGAATTTGTTTAGAATTCTATCTTCTGATGGGTTTTGTCTGAAGTTTTTCAAATAATTCTTGTCTCCAGGTGAATTGATTATTTTGGTAGTGGGCAGACAGACAGACTGAATGACAAATTTGCAGAGATAAGTCCGTTTATGGCAGTAATAAAATGTAGGAATTTTTAATTTCCTGATTTAGACCAGAGCTTCTCACCCATTGACCTTGTTTCTCAATCAACATGACCATTGCTTCAGATTAATAGCTTTTCAGTCTGGGATCAATAAAAGAAAAACCTATGACTACGTTTTTGTTCTTATGGTTATGTGTTAGGATATTTCCTTAGGGGTAAAAAACATTTAAAGCAATCTGGCCAATCATGTCATTCTCAATTAGATTCACATTTTCCATAGAGGATTTCTTAAAATCGTTCCAACTAAAGGCTACTAATAGCCTTTGGAAAGAGTGAATCCAACTCAGACCCTTGATATTTGGCAACTTGTTATAAGAGCCTTCCAAAAGTAAAAGAAAAGAAAATCTTTGAGGTCATCACTTTGACTTAAAAATTCATATAAATTTTGCATTTTACTCCATGATGCATTTGCATTTGTTTTCGTATAAATTAGTGTTTTAAATTATGTGTTCACAAGTCAAAACTAGTTCTGTTGATCCTCTGCCTTCATAAACCACCTTGTACACTGAAGGCTAGGGTGTATGGGTGTCCCTTCCTCATGAGAAGAGCCTGTGGATGGAAGTCCATACTAGTCAAGGTGTCTATTTTATCACAGTCCCATTTAACCTCTTCAAATCTCTTTCTACAAATATCACAATTTCTACTCAGGAGAAAAATGTCTTAATTCCAGGGCTTAAGTCTTCATACTTCTGGACTGAAATAAATGGTTCCTTCTGTCTTCAGTGTCCTCCCCACTTTATTCACCTACCATACCCTGCATATGGTGAAGAAGTTCTGGACACAGGCCTTAGAGTCAGGGAAACTGACCGTGTGGGTCCATTCTAGAACCAACACGGAGGGCAGTCTTTACCATGTGGTCATGGTATTTAACCTTCTAGCACTTTCCCATATTAGCCAAGTGGCCTTGAACAAAAACTTCACTAAGCCTTAATTCCCAACAATGTTAAATTGAGATTGAGAATAGTAGCTGTCCTTCACAGAATTCATGGGAATTAAATGGTATGGTGCATGTGAAGCATTTAGTTAACTGTCCGACCCACAGTCACAGCTCAGTTATTTTATGATTCTATTTGAAGACTCAATTCAAATGTCATTTCTTTTGTGGAGTCTTGATCTGTTTTCCATGGAGAACTGATTATCTTTTGCTTGGGCTTTTCTGCATTTTTTAATTGAAAAAAATGCATACAAAGAGGATTGTCATAGGGAAATGATCATGTGCTTTTAAGTAATAAGGTTATAAAACAGCAGGTACAACATGTGTGTGAGAACAGTGTTAACTGTGGAATGTTTCTTTCCATACCTCTATATTTTTCAAAAACTTTGTACAATCTGCGTTAGGTTTAGAATCTGAAATGAAGCAACAAGGTAATACTGTTGTAACCTTCCATATTACATTTATTTTTTATCAAAGGAATACATGTACATAGTTCCCCTTCCTGCCACTCCCCATCTACTGACTCCCAATCCCCAAAGCATATAATTTTCTGATCTGTTCATTGTTTCTCCATTATATGCTTCAATATTTCTAAATAACATGCATATATTGTTCCCTCGGTTTCCCATCTTAAGGCTCTATGGGCTTTCTAGTATGGGCAGTCTTGGACCACTTATCTCTTGAGTCACAATCCAATTTCCCATTATCTTTCTCCATCCTCTCAATATA
>PITA01026579.1:0-22392 GCA_004023965.1 Spilogale gracilis
TTTATTTTTTTTTAAAGATTTTATTTATTTGACAGAGAGAAACACAGCCAGAGAGGGAACACAAGCAAGGGGACTCAGAGAGGAAGAAGCAGGCTTCCCGTCGAGCAGGGAGCCCGATGTGGGGCTCGATCCCAGATCTCCGGGATCATGACCTGAGCCGAAGGCAGTTGCTTAACCAACTGAGCCACCCAGGCGCCCCATGACCTGAGCATTTTGTGCTCTAACTAATCTATACCTTATATTTTTATTTTTCATTTTCTGGCATGATGGGAAAATAGAAAGTCTTGCATACTAATTATTCTTTGACAAGTAGCCTGCCTTTCTTGTTAAGGTCCAAGTTAAAATCAGATTCACCATTGTGTGGAAATGTAGACTTCACACGCTCACACCACACACACACACACACACACACACACACACACACACACACACACACCAGTTCATATCCAGGATCAAGCGGCTTGCAAAGCCAAAATTGGCAACCTACTGGATTGCCACATCCCTTATCCCAAGACACTCTTGAAACTTGATCTTCTCCCTAAGCAGAAGGTATTTTGACCTATCTCCTTGAGAAATCTAATTTTAATAACTTTCCCTACTCTTCCAAAACAGAGCTGAACTGACAGCTCACTTCTAACATTCTTTAAAAGCACCGTGAATTATCTACAGGACAGAGGATCCATTGAATGGGTTATCCAAACTATAAATAATCTAAAAATGACACATCCTGGGTTGTATAAAGCATTACGTTTCTGAAACCAAATGGCAGCATTCATTATATTTGCCTTCAGCAAATATTAACATTTCTTTACATGCCCTAAGCCCAAACATCTAATAAAGAGACTTGAGTGTAAGCTAGAGTCACACTGTTCCCCAGAGAAAGCCAAACTTAACCATTTAAACCACTAACAATAACCTACAGAGCAGTTCATCCCCACAGGGCAGGTCAGCTTTAAGCCAACATTTACTCTGTCGTCTAGATACAGCGCGTCTGTCCCTTCCACCTCCCCCTAGATGAGCCTAGCCAGTCTCACTGGTGGCACAGTCCTTGATACACAGGGGCACATAAACTGCTTTTAATGGTATATTTGCAGCTCTCAAAGTGGATAATCAAGGTCTGGAAATGCTATTACTGTAACAGCTGCCACACTTAACCCTCTATGAGAAGTTCATGTGCTGTCTGCCTGGAGTCTAAGGGTCCAAATGTTTCAAGTCTAGAAGGTGGGAGTGGGGGGGTGAAGGGAGGCAAAATGACGTTCACAGCAGGATTCCTGAAAACATCAAAACGCTGTCTGTTCTTCCCTTTTGTAAAGTCGGCCCTTGAGCTATTTGTTCAGGTTTCCCTACCAACTTCATGATGAATGAGGTTTTCCAAGGGCTTTTCCACACAGCCCTGTTATTTCACTGGGGTTCAGTGAGTACTTTAAACAGATGAAGACAAAGAAAGCCAGCCATATAATTCAGTGTCTGATTGCTTTTCCACATGTCAGTGGTGAGAAGTACAACTCTGCCTTGAGCAGCTCTGAGTGGCTGCCTGATTGAATCCGGTAAAGGCTGATCAATTTTGCACTGCTCTTTCAGCACAAGAAAAATAGCATCTTGATGGAATACGGTACTGCAGTGCTTTGCACTTGCAAGAGACACCTCGAAATCGGGGCTTTTCATCATGGGGCATGAAGAAGGAGAAGCGAAAGGGAATTTTCCACCACCCCCCACACCCCGGTCTCGTCATCAACATCTGAAGGACAAGAGCTGGCGCACATTTTCTTTTTAACTTCAAATTATTATTTTTTTTTGGAAGCACTGAGGGCAATTATAGTACATAAGTGATGGTTATTCATTTAGAAGCAAATTAATTTCAATAGTGAGTGTCTCCAGACACAAATTCTTAAAAGATACAGGGAGGAATAAACAGAGAGTTTATTGTACTTACGTTACACATTTTTTATAGTCTGGGGAAAGAAAGTGTTTTCTCCAACAACTTTCCGGGCATAGGGTGAGAAAAGAGACGTAATACTAAAACCCACATGGGCTATGCCCTTGGAGCCTACATAGCCTCTCAGTCACTACAAATAAGAAAATCTGATCACAATGGAGTAAGTGGACCAAAAACAAGGGTTAGAGAACAGGATCAAGCCTTGCGGTACAATTTAGTGGCAAAGGGAAGCAGGAAGCCCTGTGTTAAGCACCGAGTCACCTCCACGACTCAAGTTGCAGAAACATCACCACTTGGAGCCTGAAAACCTTCCCCTCAGGGTAATTTTTGCTCCTCTATTCTTTGAAAGAGTTGGTGTAAAAGGCTTTAAGTGACACATCCATGAGGAGAAGCATTCCCTAGGACTCTAGGCACGGTATATTCCATAGAGCTAAATAAAAACAGCTCTCAGTAAAATTACACATAATCAATAGTCCGTCCACTGATCCAAATGCCCCAGGGACCTGTTTCTGAAGATTTTATGGTATCTAAATTCTAGGCATGCGTATGGTGGAGCCTACCAATTCCCACACAGCTGTTTTTCTCCTGTTAGTGCATGATTATTTTCAAGTGTTTTACTAGAACAGATGTTTTAAGAGCATGCTGAGTACATGTCTTTCCTCACTTTTTTTATTTACATACAGAGCATATTGCCATGCTGCTGTCCTTTTGATACTGTGGGGGAGGGTGTTGTCAGCCCACAATGTCAGTTTTTTTCAACATTCTTTTTAAAAAAAAAATTATTTATTTATTTGACAGAGAGAGGGCACAAGAAGGGGGCACAGCAAGCAGAAGGAGAGGGAGAAGCAGACTCCTGGCCAAGCAGGAAGCCTGATGTGGGGCTCAATCCCCGGACCCCAGGATCATGACTCGAGGCCGAAGGCAGTCGTCTAATGACTGAGCCACCCAGGCGCCCCTTTCTTCAATTCTTTTTTTTTTTTTTTAAGATTTTATTTATTTATTTGACAGAGAGAAACACAGCTAGAGAGGGAGCACAAGCAGAGGGACTGAGAGAGGGAGAAGCAGGCTTCCCGCCGAGCAGGAAGCCCGATGTGGGGCTCGGTCCCGGGTCTCCAGGATCATGACCTGAGCCGAAAGCAGTCACCTAACCAACTGAGCCACCCAGGCACCCCCCTTTCTTCAATTCTTTTTTTTTTTCTTTTAAAATGGCTTTTATTGAGACACTTAAAACAGAAGTACTTCTGACTCATTCCCTCCCCACAGTCACTGCTCACAGAGACCCTCTCGGTCTCTGTCCCTCTCTCATTGTTCTTCCTCTGATCTTTTCTCTCACCATGCTACTTGAGCTTGGTTTTTCCACACTGAGACTTTCCAAGCAGGAGCAAACTGATACCCCCAGGTCCTGGACAGAATGCCATTTCCTCTGTTGGGTTTGTACCTGCTCCAAATGGTTGAATTTAGATAACGGCTTATTTCCTGAGAGTCAACATGTACTTCTGCTTGAACCTACTGCAAAGTCAATCCCATATTGGTGCCACAAAAATCTATTAACATGGAAAATAATATTCTGCCCCGCGTTCATCCAACGAGGCTGCCAACCTTGTGGATTGGGCATTGGCAGAATGTGCACAGTCCTAAATGGAAAGGTTTTCCCACCTAGACAACCCTCTTTAAAGCAAGGGCTACAGATGAATTTGAGCCTTTAGTATGATGTTAAGTGATTCTCCAAAGCATCTTAGTAGGTACATAAAGGTATTTTCTGCTCTCACTCCTTGTCAGTTTACAAACTGCTTCTTTCAGGATTAACACAGTTGTTCAAGGGACTTAAGAATTTTTCTAAATTTAGAATATCTGAGGAAGCCAACCGGAGGTGGGAAGAGGGTGATTATCATTTTCAATTCCTCTCTGCCTGTAGAGACAGGGCGTTCCTCATCACAGTACTTAAATTCAGGACAGCTTTATTCTTCCCACAAATGCATCTTCAATACAGAGCTTTAGAAATTGTCAATTGTCAAAATCAAATGGCCATTTCATGTCAAGCTTCTCTTCACAGCGAACCAATCAGCTCACAGTCAATAGTTCACCTAACATGAACTGAGTCCCGATTATAATGTATGTTCTCTGCTACATGCTGGGGACCTTGATGGGAGGAGACGGTGCCATTTTCTGGTAGAGAAGAAACACATTACACACAGTAAACAGACTGTTGGGCCACAAGAGCCTTGTGCAGAGGACAGCACCAAGGACACTAGGGAAATATTTATCTTCTCGCCACATGAATGAGTGGACGCATTTGGGGTAGAATTTCTAGAGTAGGAAACTTCTGTTTCCCCCCTTCTATTCCACGGACCATTTCTGAGAAAGAAGGGCTAGCATTGGTGAAAACAAATGTTCATTATCAAGGCAGAACAACAAGATGCTAAATGGGATTTTCCCTGCAACGGTGGCATGTCGGCTGAAGCATCAGATCTGAGGACACTAGAGAAGAAATTCCTCCTTCTAAGGAGAGATGCTCGAGCATTCTCATGGAGACTTATTAAAGGTGGCAGACTTGCCTATCAGTATCCAGCTCCCACTTCCAGCCCACATAAGAGAAGGCTAGAGATCCATGAAGGAGTTTATTTAAAGGGAAATTATGGAAGTGAAGAGGGTGGTGGCATAATGCCCCCCTCTGCCTCCCGTAGGTGCTTGGTCTGTGGGAAGGGAAGCAGCTTCTTGTGAGCAGATGGCTTCCTAATGTGACTATCAGAGGCCAGCCCTATGCCACCACTGAAGCTGAGTACAAGAAAATTCTTGGCAGAAATTAACACAAATTCCTAGATTTGGGGGAAATTCAATAGGCAGCCTCATGCCCGCAGAAGCCTAAATGTAGGAGACCATGTATGGCAAATGGCAATGATAGAAACAATCATTACAGTACAGGAAGGGAGCACAGCATTTGTTCAGACTTGAATCGAAATAAACTTGAAATTTCTGTGCCTGGGCGAGACTTTGGGGAGTAACAAGGCATGAAACGCCTGAAGGGGCCTCACCTAAGAAAACTGGCTGCAACCAAGTGTTCCCAGCAGGAAGCATCGACAGTCCATACTGCTGGGGTCCGGGGTATATGAGGAAGGGTCAAGCTGCTCATTAACCTGCTTGAGGGAAGAGTAGAGGGTGGAGGAGGGGAGCGGGAGGCACTAGTTAAGTCAATATCTATGCAACAGAAGGGGACAGGGAAGTAGAAAACGTAACTCAAAACCTTTCTAGGGTCTGTGTTGGTCAGTGCGGGCCATCAAAACAAAACACCATACCCTGGGTGGCTTAAACAACATGGATTTCTTTTACTATCCTGGAGGCTAGGAAGTCCAAGAGCACAGCCCAACCAGTTTGTTCCTGGTAAAAGCCCTCTTTCCTGATTTGCAACTGACCATCTGGTCACAGTGTCCTCAACACAGTGGGAAAAGAGAGAGAGCTCTCAGATGTCTTTTTATGCCGGCTGGAATCCTCAGGGCTCCAGACTTATGACTTCATTTAACCTTAATGACTCCTTTAATGGCCCTAGCTCCAAATGCAGTCACACTGAAGAGTAGGCCTTCCACCTTCGGATTCTGGGAGGAAACAATTTTGTCCACAGCAGTTTCATTAATCAATCAATCAATTAATTAATTAATTAATGGACTGTAAGAAGGCATCTGATGAAAACAGGCGTCTTAAAGATAAGAGGTAGGGAGAAAAAGTGATTTTTCCACTTAACTCTTCTCTGAAGAAAAGAAATGGTAAATGATCTTTAAGTACAAAAATGTGCCAGAAGGGAAGTTCATTAGAAAAGCAAATCACAATGAGGAAAAAGAGGAAAAGGAAGCAGGGAGCATGAGCCTATTGTGTTCATAAGAAACGACATAACTAATTGAATGCATATGGAGTCCATTGTTGATTTATGGTGGGAAATAAATTTAAATATAAATGCCATGTTAAAAATGATGTAAGATCTTAAAGTTTAAAACTCTGAGTTTGTAGAATACTTAAGTATGTAGAATAGTGTAAAATAAAACTGACTTGAAGAGAAAGTATAGAAAGGAAAAATTCAACCATGCATTTACTGCATTTATAAGAACCTGATTTATAACCAAATCTTTGAGGAAAATTTGTTGGCCTGCTTGAAAGAATAAAAGAAAATGTAAATATGCTAGATAAATGTGTGGGTTATTTATTATAAACTCTAAAATAGTCTGTGCTTCTTAGAGGAAAAAAGAAAACTACAGTGAGATATGAATTTAAAGTAATAAAGTTCAAGATGGTAGACTGCATATGCCTTTGCCTCTTCTCCTTTGAAACTCATTAAAATGGCAGTTAAAAAAGACACAAGGAAGTAAATTCATAAAAGTGCTAAGAACATATGGGACATCAATGGACCAGATATTTTTGCAGATTTCTGGATGACAGAGTAGGGGATAGAATGGTTCTATGTATACATGAAAGCAGAGGGAGCCATCACTCAAACCATGATCAGAAGGGAGGGCTGAAGCAGGAAGTTAATCATGGACTTCTCCAGAAAGAGCAAGTAAAAAGAGCAGGAGAACCAATTGCCAAAATTTTTAAATGCCATAAAATGGATAGAAAATAAAGTTGAGACATCCTTTGGACTACAGAGCAGAAAGGACAAAGAAATTGAAAATGTGAGCAAAAAGATAAGAGATATATAAAAATCAATCCAGGTTGGCCAACGTCTGATTAACAGAAATCCTATAAAAACGACACTGAGGTACAAAGGAAAAGATTCCATTTTACCCTGATGAGTGGCCTGGAGGCATGTAATAGATTCCAGAAGAAAAGAAATGGAATCCTAGTATACTACATGTCTCCACAGTAAAAAATAATTACATACTTACAGTAATATAAAAGATTGATTATTTTTAGCCTCAAAGGCAACAAACATAGTCAGAAAGCACAGAAAGTATGGTTGTAATTACAAAGCAAAATGTAAATGTTATCAACCTTGACAATACAAAAGCCAAAATTAAACTGAAGGAACATGGGAAGAAAAAAAAAATGTAAAGAAGCAGGCAAGAGAGTGAAAGGACTAACATTTTCATCCCAGAGCAAAATCAAGTCAATTGACTAAAGTAAAGGGAACAAGAGATAGGATTATTGATATATTTTCTAAAGTCATGAAAAGAACCAAAAGTGAAACTGAAAATATCAATGTGACCACCAAAGTGAAGGAAAAGGATGAGGCAGACAAATCATCATCTCTCACAGCAGAGAGTAAGGGGAAATTGTCCAAGGTCATTAAATTAAGAAATAGGAGTTGATGACTTTTATTCAATAACTACCAGAGTTTCTTTTTAATGGTTCCAAGAGATGCTAGTAGAAATGAGCCTGGGAATGGGAGGAAGAAGACAGGGAGGATTCCCCTCTGCATCATAAGCTCGTCTGTACTTCTGATTTCTTACCTTGGGTCTATATTATTTGAACAAAAACAAATACATAAGAACAAATTCACCAAAACCTAAATATTAAGCCAGTGCCAACTGTCTCCTTTTTCCAAATGCTGAGGGAAGTCAGGGCCATAGCCAGGAGTGGGAAGCAGATTTTAATCTTACAAGAAACTGACTGAAGAGTACAACAGCCAATGCAAGTAACTCAAAAGAAATGTATAGGAACTGAAACCAAGAAAAACATCTTCTATCCAGTCTCCTTCCTTTCTCTCTCATGCACACACGCCTCATAGAATTTGCACATGTCATTTCCCCCCTGTATCTATTGAGACACTGTGAGGACTACTTCTTCATAGATTGAAATAACAAATCCTTGGATAAAAAGTAACTCATTCTAAAAATAAATTGCATGTTCCAAGACACAAAATGTAGAGCAAATGGTAAGCATGTTTTTACTAGCTTTCTCAAAGAAAATGATCAAAATAGGCAAATACCCCAACCAGGGCTATGTCACCCCTAAGACCCTTGAGCCAACCAAAGTGTGGGTTAGCAAAGTTTTTCTATAAAGGACTGGAAAGTAAATATTTTTGGCTTTGTGGATCATTGTAGCACGAAAGCTATGGGAGACAGTATGCAAATGAGTGGGCATGTGTGTGTTCCAATAAAACTTATCTACAAAAGAGGCTGTGGGCAGTATTTGGTCCATGGGATATAGTTTGCCTACTCCTGAACTAAAGGATCAAGGACATTGAGGCAGTTTCCAATTATTAAAAGGAAAACACACACTCTATAACCTAAATCACTTGTGACTATTTATCCAATAACAAACAATATCCCACCAGTTAGTGCTTCCTGATGTAATTCCTGATGTTCAAATGGCTTTTGAATAAGCTCTGGTCAAAAAAGAGCTAAAGTATACCCATTCCATCCCCCTTTTCTTATCCTATCATTCACACAACAATAAAAGAAAAACGATCAAGTCAGCTGTCCCTGGTCAAGTGCCCCTTAGTCAGCTAATGTCATCAATCTCTTTATTTCTCCATCAAAATGAGAAGCCCAAAGGCTTCAACTTTTGTTACATCTGAAAATATTGTTAAAGGAAAAACTGTGGCACTTTCTCAACATCAGTCGACAATGTCATCTAGCTTTAGGTGGCTCACGGGGGACGTTTAGCGCTTCAAACACCTGACGTTGGGTCAACACTGACACCAGCACCTGACCAGGACAGGGATAGCTCGCTGAAAACTGTAACATTAATCACAATCAAATCACATTTGTGAAGCAACTTGGTGTTCCAGGGGCCTAACTGAATACTCTGATAAGTTTGTTTCTTTGTTTCTTTGTTTCTTTGTTTAATGAATGGCAGTGTGGATAAAAAGCAAGATTCAAATATCAAATCAGCTTTCTACATGAAAATCCTGATTATATTTGTGATACCTGTGAGCAAAACAGAGTCCTAAACAGAATTTTAGATAGCATTAAAGATATGACCAAAAAGGATAAAAAATCATGAGTGACAAGGAAAAGCACATTTGCTATGTGACCAAAAAAAAGAGTAACAAGGGATATCAGGCTATCTTTCAACCACACAAAGGAATCCTCAGAACTGACTTGGGCAGCTCCTATCAGATACTACATGATTATAATTGCAATGCCCAAGTGCAAAGGGGAAAGACCCCCAAACCTTACAAATCACAGCATACCAAAGCTTGAAGGAGACTGACAACAATAGCCCTTGACATGTACAAAAGATTTAATTCTAATTAAAAATGAATGTTGTAGAACAGTAGAAGATGGGTTTTGGGAAAGTGTGTTTTGTTTTGTGTTGTGTTTGGTTTTATTTTGGTGGTTTTAGAGAAAAATAAGCTCATGAACATACCTAGTGAATACACACACCTGGGTCCTTACTAGCATGTGCCCGAACAAAGCTAGGGAGGCTATTTGAGATTCAGTAAGATTTTTTGAATGATCAATTCTGCAGCCACTCCAAATCCTTCATAGACAAAGTATATTTCCCAATTCTAACCAGAAGAAAAATGTACGATCCATACACAAAGCTTTTTTGTTCAAATCCCACCCCAATCTTCACAGATACTTTTAATCAGCATGCAAATGAGGCATGCTTTCCTGCAAAATTACTGGTTCCTTATTTAATTTTAGCATTAAAATAATAATTGGCACCTAAAGACTCTTCTTAGCCCAAAAACTTTCAACATTTGAAAACTGTATGAGCACTACTCAGCTGAACATACATATTCATTCATTATAAGAAAGAGGAAAGACCACCATTATAAATGAAGGCTTCTTTCTCTAGGAAAAAAACTGCAGAGTAAAAGTAGGTCGAAAGGAACACCCAGTCCCCTTTCTTGTCAGTCTTGCCTTTGCACACTATGTTCAGGTACACACAGGGTCCTATGAAATGACCCACATTCTTCATAGTTCTTGATCCCTATTTTGTAACCAAACTGCCTATTATCCAAGTCTGGAGTAACCAGCGAAAGATCTAAGGAAGTATTTCAACCAAAGCTATCACTGACCAGTGAAAGAGAATGTTAACCCTTCCCAAATAACAAATGCCTTTAACAGGAACCCTCCACACTGTGGGTCTTGGGTCCATGGGTCTTGTGACTAAGTCAATGAGGCAAACGGCTCAGGACCAAGGGGCCTCAAGCACCCCTGGAGTCATACCTTTTATTCCGTTTTCGAGCTGACCTAGACCAGCCATCTCCATTTAAATGGACTCATCAATATAAACTCTATTTGGTGACTTGGAAGTTCATGATAAAAGGCCAGAGAAGAGACTTCTCCGTGACAGAGAGAGATGTGAAGCACATAAACCCAATCTGCAGACAGAGTGGTTGAGAACACTGGCAAACTGGCAACTTGAAGCAAGACATCTCTTAGTGTCATTTTGAAGTTCATTTTTAAATCTCCATAAGGCTAGATGCTTATATTTTCTAAAATATACTAAACAAATGTTTAAAAGTTCGTATGTTTGGGGCACCTGGGGGGCACAGTCAATTAAGTGCCTGCCTCTTGGTTTCAGCTCAGGTCATGATCTCAGGGTTGTGGGATCAAGCCCCAAGTCAGGCTGGCTCAGCCCTCTGTGCGGACTCTGCTTCAGATTCTCTCTCTCCCTCAGTCTCTGCTCCTCCCACCCCAACCATGTGGTCTCTCTCTCTCTCTCTGTAAAATAAATAAATGAATCTTTTTTGAACAAAGTTAATATGTTTGATATTTTGATGGATAAATGAGAGATAAATTGATGGATAGATGAGAGATACATTTCATTCACTTAGATATTTATCCCATTATATTATGGAGAAGAGAACAGAATTAGCATTTCTCAAAATGGACCCAGGAACCACGTGTAGCTGAATCACTGGCTAGTTCTTTTAAAACACATATTCCTGGGCCTGACTATAGTTTCTATTACAGAATGTCTGGGCAAGCCAAAAGATCTGCACTTTTAGCAGATTTCCTAAATTATTTTAATGACAGTATTTCCGGGGAATACTATGTTATATGGTTTCCATGTCATATTTTATTTATTGATGCCCAACATCATAGCAACATGCAAAAGGTCGTCAGAATATGAGTTTCAAAAAAAAAAGAGAGAGATGAGTTTCAAAACCAACAACCTGAAAAGAGTAGTCATCCCCTCCCAAGGCCACCAGGACACCTGTCTTGGTGACAAGGACAGCACAAGAAATAAATGAAAACATCAAGTCCACTTGATTGCTTAGGCTGGATTCTGGTACACAGTCATGTCTCCCTCTTTTTATTGGTTAAAGCAGCCACAGCACCAAACCCAGAGTCACACACAGAGCACTATCTATTTTATAAGGAGAGTTACTTGAAGACATGTGTCAAGTAAGATCAAGTAAGCATTGACAGGGTAGGCAGAAATGGGTCAGGCTCTGAGATGAAGAGGAATTAAATGAGTAATTAAAAAAAGAAGGAGGCTTATAAAGCTCAATGAAAATAATGTTCAATTATTCAAGTAATGTAACTCAACATTCAATCAAATAACTCAATATACTGCAAACGAATTTTGCATGCTTTCCCCAAGAAAAGAGAAAAAAAGAAAAAGAACACAAACATCTTGAGAGTGTTGCAGGAACTTACTCAGGAGACTTACTTCCCTGGGTGATGTTACTTACCTACTAATGACAGCTGAGCTTAAGCTAGAAACCATTCCTCTCCCAGCTCTGCCCTGTGTATTCTCCTCTCTAAAATAATATCGACCAATCCAGCAACTAACACTGAAATTATTAGTCTATTTTTAAAACAAGTTAATTTTTATTTTAAAAGATGCCAATTATAAATAAATACATACATACATACATACATACATACATACTAATTGAGTGCTTAAAATATTTCCCATCTTTGAGTCTGATTTGATGAGTATTCCAGCAACTTAAGATGGGAACTTAGATAGGCAAGATAAACCAACTGTGTAAGATAGAGAAAGAATACATCATTCCTGTTTCATGTAATTCAACAACTATTGTTTTCTTTCAGCCTGTATACTAGACTCTGCAAAGGGTGTGAGTCAGGGGAAGAGGTCACATGGTAAGAATCCAGAAAGAGATACAAAGCATAAAGGATTTCAAAGGAAGGAAAGATCACCTTCACAAAATCAGGAAAGCTTTCATAGAGTAAATGGCACAGATAAGCCCTGAAAGATAAGTAAAATTTCAACTGGTTCAGATCTGGAAAATAAAAAAGAGGGGAAATCCAGGTGGTAAGAACAGCATGACCAAGATATACAAGTTGTACACGTAGAGTTTAGAAATAAATTTTGCACATCACAGCATAGAGGCTGAAATAATCAATATATCAAACACCCCACATAACTTAACCACCACATCAGGGGTTGTAAATACAAAAATTAATAGAACTTGAGTCCCTTTCCTGAAGAACTCACAGTATGGAGAGAAGCATGTTGAGTTCTTGATAGATAAGCTCAGAGGAAAATCAGCAATGTGACAACAAACCCATGAAACAAGGCTGCCCATTGGAAGAAGAAAGAAAAGCTAAGGTGAGAAGGTTAGACACAAAGGACCTGGGGACAAACACTTGCAACTTTCATTTACACCCTACTCAAAGATCAAATACTCCTGAAAAGGAATTTCTAAAGATGGAGACTAAGAGGATCAGCAATCCAAGAGAAAATGGGTAAAAGACATGGACAGTTCACAGAAGAGAAAGTAGAAGTAGCCCTTACACACAGGAAAAGATGCTTACCCTGGCTGTTAAAAGAAACAGGTAAGTTAAAACTACACCAAGACACCATTTCTCACCACTCAACCTGACAGAAAACCCTGGGCTTGGCAGTTCAGAATACTGTTTGCAAGGTTGTAAGGAAATCTTGTATGTTCTTATATGTTGCTAGAGGAAATGCAAAAATGATACAAGCCCTCTGTGGGAGCCAGGTGAGGGGGGAGTTGGGGGGTTGGGGGATTTAGCAATAACTAAAATGCTTTTTAAAAAATATATATTTATTTATTTGTTTTAGATAGAGAGATCAAGAGTAGGGGCAGGGACAGAGGGAGAGAAGAGAGAAAATCTCAAGCAGACTCTTGCCTGAGCGCAGAGCCTGACTCGGGGCTCTATCCCATAACCCTGAGATCCTAACCTGAGCCGAAACCAAGAGACAGACACTTAACTGACTGAGCCACCCAGGCACCCCTAGAATATCTTAAATTACATCCATGGTTTGCATTCTACTCCAGAGGTGTAGATCTAATTACCACTTGGCAAAAAATTTGGAGGGGAGAAGGAAGGACATACTGAAAACACCCAAGGATACAATTAGCCAGATTCAGTATGAGTAAAAGTCTAACAGACAAATGATTCCTATTCCAAAATAGATGGCATGAATAGGGGAACTGAATTCAGACTGATTCCTGAATAATTTTAAGGAATTATCATTAACGCTTAGATGGGCTGACACCATCAGGGTTTTTGTCTTTGTTTTTTGTTTTTTTTTTTAGGTTTTTATATGTTAGAGATACACACTGAATTATTTATCATTCAAATAACATGAAGTCTGAGATTTGTTTTAATCCCCTTAAAAATAGAGTATGGGAAGACAGGAATATCCAAGCAGTAAAGTGTTGACCATTATTGAAAGTGGCTTATAGGTAAACAGGGATTCATTATACCATTTTTATTTCTCCCGTAGATACTTAAAATGTTTCATAGTTGAAAAGTTTTTTTCAAAAAGGAATTACTGAAATGCAAAAGTTATCATCTGGAGAGTACCGTGTCTTTAATGCTATTGGAAAGAAAAATTCAGTATCAGCTTCTAGGAATGAAGAAGGATCCAGGAATAGTATACTCAGGATAACAACTGGGCTTATCCATTTCTAGGACAATTACAGTCTAACAAAAGGTAATAGAAAAGCCAGACTGTGAAAGCTTAGAAGAAGTGGTCAAGGGGATGAAATGGCAAAAATATATAGACACAATTCTTAGAAGGTTTTCCAGCCATTACTGAAAAGAGTAAAATTTGATGTACAATCAAGTGTCATGATGATTAATAAGTAAACACCACAGGATCACCGAGTCAGTTTCATATTCCTGAAAGTCATTAAATTTTCAAAAGTATTATAATACAGAAATGGCATTAGGTTAGGAATCAGAATATCTAGGTTCTAACCACAAACATTAACTGGAAGAGCATACCCATCAGTGGAAGAAAAAAAAATAGTCGTTTTGAAGATGTGAAACTTTAGAAATGTGGTTTGGGATCATCCTTCCCCCAAGGTACCTAAGAAGTAGGAAGGTTGTGGACCATAAAAAAGAGTCAGGAGAACAAAATTCAACGTCTTGTTCAACGAATGGGCTCAGGACACAACATCATCTCTGCTTTGTACATGAGCAGAGAGTTGGAGAGACTGGTCAAATCAGAAACAGAAACAAAGACTAGAGCATGAGTCTGCCTCTGGTTACCGCAAGGAAGTAATTTATTACCACGAGGCTATGAGGAAAGTTGGCGCTGACTGGGTCCACATGTCCCCTACCATGAACTCTCTCCAGATGTTAGCTAGAACTGTTATACATCATCAAAAAGTTACAAGTCTGAAAACATCTTGTGAATAAGCCCCAGGTTTATGTGCGGGAAAAGGTCAAGTGGGAGGACAAGAATTCCTGGGGCCACAACTCTCATCTGTTAGCTCTTTCATCTGACTCCAAATAAATACCTTGTAAGCGAAAGTGTATCATCGGTTCATTTATTCAACAAACATTTCTTGAGGCCCTAATGTGCATGAGACTCCACACTAGGTGTTAGAGATGGAAAAGGAAAAGTTCTTCACCATAGTAACACTAACGCTCATGACAGTCTCAGTACAATTCTGAATGCAAGGGAGCTTTACTTACAGGTGAGGAGGACCCGAGAAGAATCATGATGAGCCAATGTGAAAATATCTTCCTGACTCAAAAGGAGTTGATCTGTTTACCCACACCTTCAGCGAAAACCAGGAAGCAAGTTCTAGCAGAAAGAAAGTGCAACCTAGAAAGGAATGCAAAGAAAGTAATTAATTTCATAGAAAACTGAGAGAAATGGGGGGGGGGAGCTCACACAGAGAAATGCAGAGGAAAACAACTGCACAAAAAAGAATGTGCTTTATCAACATACCCATTGTGAGTAGATGACTTCCACTCATCCTGGCAAGAGACTTTGCATAGGATTTAGAATGTGGAAGTAGTTAAAACACACATCTACCACAGGCGAGAAGGAGCATTGTCAAATTTCATCTGCAACTAGACAGAGCAGAATGTGGATCAGAAAATTACAAATGTGCTCAAGTCTAGGCTCTTATAAATTCACGGATACTTCCCCTTGGCTTTTTCCAGAAAATACATTACACTTTATCTTGAAAACCACCACTTTATCTTGGTTAGACTGGGCAGGTATGCTCTCACCTTGGTCAAAATCACAAAAGGAACATAGGATGGGGGGTTCCTACCTCTTCTCCAAAGTATGATCCTGATATTGGACTAGCTCAGAAAGTGGCAAGAGTGACATATTTTATGTAGCAGAAGATTTTTTTTTTTAAGATTTTATTTATTTGACAGAGAGAAACACAGCCAGACAGGGAACACAAGCAAGAGGAGTGAGAGAGGGAGAAGCAGGCTTCCCACCGAGCAGGGAGCCTGATGTGGGACTCAATCCTGGGTCTCTGAGATCATGACCTGAGCTGAAGGCAGTCGCTTAACCAACTGAGCCACCCAGACACCACCTGTAGCAGAAGATTTAAATCAAAGATGGATAAAGTTGGATTCTGCTTCCAAAGTAGGCAATCTCCTTAGAAATTCACCCTATGATCAACTTGAGTAAGAAGCTCCTTGCTCAACTGATCCTTGATCTCCACTCCACAGAACAACCCCATCCTTGCATCCTTCACTAGGTCCTCTGGAAGGTTCCACCTTACTTGACATGATTGGTTTGATGGGCAATACCCCTACCTGACAGAAGAGGGCAACGTGGAGCTTCTTGGCTTGCCCAAGTTTAGCCTCTGTGAAATTCAGGGTTACCATTTCTGAGTATAAACACGCAAATGCGCATTCTGTCATCCAGTAGTACAAAATCAGAAAAAGAGTGGCGTATAAAGAAGACCAAGATGGGGCACACTCGTGTAAAAAAGAAAGGAAAAAAATCAGAAAACATTGTAAATTGGTGGGTGGGAATGTGAACGACCAGACCCATGTACCCAGTATTTTCTCTCACTTAATCACATGCTCATGAGTTTCCTTCTTGAACATTTGTCCGTCTTTTGTTTATTTCACTTCATGAGCTCCTTGTCATTTAATTAATGCTTTTAAATCAAACATGAAATTTCTTTATCAATTCATTTGAAAATATATTCTGACTTGTTAATCTCTCTCTTTTTTAACCAGAAGATTTCTATAGCTTACATTACAAGAAATGACAGGAGTAATTATCATTAAAAACTGAGGCGAACAAAGCTATGGTAATAAGGAGTGCTACAATTCATTCACCAAGATGCTAGGTGATCAAAGGATAAAACGAACCTACCTCTGTCTTTCTGATAACAAAGCAATTACACCTTGTAAAGTAATACAGAGAAAATAATAATTTAATAGAAAACTGAAAGAATGGTAGGCACAGAGAAATACAAAGGAAAACAACTCTGCACAAAAGATAATTCATTTTATCAAAACTTTCCATTAGGAGTCGAAAAAGACTTGCCAAAAATGTCAGGATGCACGGCAATATTTTTCCCAGGAAAAATAATTTTCTCTTATTAGTATTCAGAAGGTTGCTAGCAGAATGATACAATGAAAAAAGTTCAATCTGTCTTCAGAAGTAGCAAGCAATAAAGCACAAGGACAGGTAAAGCAAGGATAGTATAATACACAGACACACACACAGATGCATGTACACACACAGACATATACATATTTATACGCACACACACACTACACACCACACCAACAAAGATATGAACACACAAACACACACACAACACCAACATACAAAGACTTAGATTAGCATTTTTTTTAAAGATTTTATTTATTTATTTGACAGAGTGAAACACAGCTAGAGAAGGAACACAAGCAGAGGGACTGAGAAGCAGGCTTCCCGCCAAGCAGAGAGCCCGATGGGGGACTCGATCCCTGGTCTCCAGGATCATGACCTGAGCCGAAAGCAGTCGCTTAACCAACTGAGCCACCCAGGCGCCCCTTAGATTAGCATTCTAAGAACCACACACCAGGAATCCCAGGATTAACATTCTGAGCAAACAAATGACATTTGGACAAAGTGAAAAACGGCTGCCCTTATGACTTTCAAATATGTGTGGGAGTCCTCCAGCTTCCAGGACCCTGTCAGCAGACCCAGCCCCCCCCACCCCCGTCGGCAGAGTGCGCATGTGGGGACCAGTGTCAGTTAAGACTTGCTTGAAAAGTGTCAATCATAAACTTCAGCTTCCAACTGACAACTAAGGCATCTGAGCTTCTGTTTGTAGCCCTGAAACTTATTCCCAGAGTCTTCAATCACCACATTGTTCCATCTCTAAATTGGGATGGCACTGCTTACGTGCCAGGAAGGCCATGCAGGTCGCGTAATGATCACAAAGTACTCTGGAGCTCAGTATTAATTATTACAAAATACAACATAAGCTAGACTCGGGCCTACCCAGCTGACTCCAGCTCCGGCCCGCTCTCGTCGCAAATCATGTCACTCTCACAGGCGATCCTGCCTGGCTTTCCTTCCCACAGTGAGGGAACGTTGTCTCCCCTCCCTGACATGCTTACATGCCTCCAGTGATGATGAACTCACTCTACTCACAAGCCTGTTCCACTGACAAAATTCTTATCAGATGGTTGTTTTGTATGTTGGGGTCTAAAATCTGTTTCCCGATTTTTTTTGTCCTTGTTGTAGTCCTGCACTTTGGAGTCACACAAATATCTACTCTCTTGCCTCTTTAAATATCTAATAGCAATTTTCTGCCCTGTCAAAATTCTAGAAAGCCCAGCTCAAAATTCTTCAAAGTCTCGCTATTACCGGCATGAATACAGCTTACTTGAGCTTCGCAAAGGACAGCCCTATTTTGACAGCCACGGGGTCTTTTTTTTTTACAGATTTATTTGTTTGTTTGTTTGTTTGTTTGTTTAAGAGAAAGAGCAAGCTGGGCAAGGGGCAGAGGCAGAGGGAGAGAGAAAAACTCACAAGCAGACTCCCCGCCAAATGCAGAGCCCCACATGGAGCTCAAAACCAGCACCCTGAGATCATGATCTGAGCGGAAACCAAGAGTCAGCCACTCAACTGCTGGAGCCACCCAGGCGCCCCTCGGGATCATTTGTTGTTGTTGTTGTTGTTATCTATTCATTTATTTTCAGTGTTCCAAGATTTATCGTTTATGCCCCACACCCAGTGCTCCATGCAATACGTGCCCTCAGTACCCACCACCAGGCTTGCCCATCCCCCCACCTCCTCCCTTCCAAGACCCTCAGTTTGTTCTGAGTCCAAAGTCTCTTATGTTCCGTCTCCCCCTCAGGATCATTTCTAATGGAATCAGGATCTTACTTCAATATCAGGGGCCTTAGCAATGTGTGTTTCTTCCTGAGGGCATAGCCAGGTAAGTGAGGAGAACAGAAGCAGGCAGGAAATTTCCATAAGGGTCACAAATTGCCATTTTACACGGCTAGCCAGCAAGTTTGCCTGGCTTGAGAAGACAGCCTGCACTGTGGGAATAGAGAGGCAGGTTGTGGGTAGGAGGGAGGTAGACATCAATAAGAATGCAAAGCTGAAGAACGGTTTGAAATTGGTGACAGGAGCAATAAAAGTTGCAAATGTCTGCTGTATTTGGTTGTCACTAATTTTCTAAGATTTGAGGAGACTACAAAAGTCAGAATTTTACCAAATAGTTAAGGAGGCTTTTTTAAGCACCTACTACTGCTAGCAGGTACTTTTCTGGGCTCTGTAACTCCACGGTGACACAGATAGAACTTTAGAGTCCTTGCCTTCATGGAATTTACATTCTAGCGAAGGACATGGAGAGCATACAAGTAAATACACACAGATTACTGTAGAGTGCTGTCTAGAAAAGAAAGCCATTTCTTTTCAGGCTCTTTTGTCTTTTTTTTTTTTTTTTTTTAGATTTTATTTATTTATTTGACAGAGGAAAACACAGCTAGAGAGGGAACACAAGCAAGGGAAGTGAGAGAGAGAGAGAGAAGCAGGCTTCCTGCCGAGCCAGGAGTCCGATGCAGGGCTCGATCCCAGGACTCTGGGATCATGATCTAAGCCGAAGGGAGATGTTTAATGACTGAGCCACCCAGCCGCCCCCAGACTCTTTTATCTTTATGCCTCTTACCCTGTAATGCTATTGGAAAAATTAAATTAGATACCATAACTAGCACCTGGCACAAAGTAGTTGTTCAACTAATCACTAAAGCTATTATGTGACTTTTGCCCCCCACTTTTTTCCCTGTCTCACACGGGATTTGTCCCCAGCAATCGACAGGGAGGAAAAAGGTGGGGAGCTACACGTTACCAGCTCCCCAGTTCTGTCTATTCTGTGGCCAGAGGAGTCTTGGGCCAAGTAATCCACACCACGAGACAGGCCGCTAAAGGTCACATCTCCTAAAAAGAGTACAATGGGTGTTAATGTTTCCTCCTGCCCTGTATCCACCTTCATTCTGACTTCACCTTGGGAAAGTATCCTCCCTCACACTTAGCCCATTTGATACCAGTGAAGCAAGTCCGATCGAAGAGCCAAATGTCCCACCCTCCATGATTATTGGAGCTAAGCGCAGTGACCAGGTATGGCCCTCCAGATAAAACCCTAGAACCAGGGACACCTGGGTGGCTCAGTTGGTTAAGCGACTGCCTTCGGCTCAGGTCATGATCCCGGAGACCCAGGATCGAGTCCTACATCGGGCTCCCTGCTCGGCGGGAAGCCTGCTTCTCCCTCTCTCACTCCCCCTGCTTGTGTTCCCTCTCTGGCTGTGTTTCTCTCTGTCAAATAAATAAAATCTTTAAAACAACAACAACAACAACAACAAAAACAAAAAACCTAGAACCTGCTCTGCAACTATCAGGAACTGGGACATTTTTTACAGGGAACTTAAAACAGGGTGAAAGTTAGGTTGGATATCTGAGGGGCCCTTTGTTCAGACAACGCAGTGGGAAGAAAAGCCAAAAGAGGGCAAGAGACTGGGTCTGGTGAGAGATTTCGGGCCCCTAAAGTCACACTTGAAGCCAATGAATATATGAATTGGTAAATTCCCTTTTTATTTAAGCTAGTTTGAATTTTTGGAGCGTCTGGCAGTCGAGGCTGAAAAAGTGCTTCTTCCATGTTTAGCTACAAGGTTATCAAATTTTCCTACAGCAAACAAGGCCCAGACTTGGACAGAAGAAAGGTTAAATGGTTCTTCAGGGACTTTTAGTGACTGTTCCAAAGCCATATGAAGTTCAGTGCTGGGTGGCTAGGGTGTAGAGGGATATGAGGTGTTGACTTCTGGGCAGCTGCTTTCCCCTCTCAATACCAACCAGGGCAGACCTCCTGGGCTAGGCTTTTCCATTCAACACAGATGCCCTCCAAGTACTCTGCATGCACTCCTCATTCTCTCCCGCTCCTTTATCTTCTGTTCTTCCCACAACCATTCATCCACCCCCTACTGCCAACACCAGAGCATCTACCCCATTCCTCACTCCTTCTTTTCCAGGACCCTCCACAACTCTCTGTGCTAGGGTCCTCCTCTTCCTTCTTCTGTCCCACAAGTCTACCACTGCTGGCTTCAAATGTCAGCAGCTTTTCTTGCTTTCTTGGGCTAGTGAAACTCTATGGAAAGTAAGGTCTACCTAGCCCAATATCCAGTAAGGAGAGAAACTACAGCTGCTTTCTCCAGAGGATCTAAAATCTAAAAACATTTTGACTCAAACTGAAATTATCTTAAAAGCATAAGCCAGTCTTTTTTCATTAGAAACTCCTATTCCTGGGGCTCCTGGGTTGGTTAACCCAGTTGGTTAAGGGACTGCCTTCGGCTCAGGTCATGATCCCGGAGATCTGGGATTGAGCCCCATATCGGGCTGCCTGCTTGATGGGAAGCCTGCTTCTCCCTCTCTCACTCCCTTTGCTTGTGTTCCCTCTCTAGCTGTGTTTCTCTCTGTCAAATAAATAAAATCTTAAAAAAAAAAAAAAAAAGAAATTCCTATTCCTACTAGGGACACCTGGGTGGCTCAGTTGGTTAAGCATCAGACTCCTGATCTCAGCTCAGGTCTTGATCTCAGGGTTGTGAGTTCAAGCTCCATGTTGGACTCCCCACTGGATGTAGAGCTTACGAAGGAAGGAAGGAAGCAAAGAAGGAAGGAAGGAAGGAAGGAAGGAAGGAAGGAAGGAAGGAAGGAAGGAAGGAAGGAGAGAATTTTTATTACTCCCATAAACCTAAGTTCTACTGCAGTCTTTGAAAAGTAACACATGACAGTCTTATTATATTCCTCTTGACCATTCCCTAACTTTCATCATCAAGCATTCTCCAGGCCAAACTGTTTTTCTCTGACTCTTATGAGGAACAAGACACATGTTCACATTACCATTATTAATTTCTCCTTTATAGTGTAGAAATAGTTCAGCAGACTTTTCTCTGGACTAAAGGAAGTACACTTCAAGTGCCCTATAGGGTCCTTTGTTTTGCCATGCTGCTCACCCAGCAACCTCTTGCCCCTCCTTCAGATTTCCTGGTTTTTGGGGTGTCCAGAAATGATACATTCTAGTCTCTGGAAAGGAATATCTACCTCTGTCAATTAATAAGCTGACATTCTGATTTATATACCTAATGAGTTCTGACAGTGTGAGTTAGTGTCTCAAAAGCTATCAGCTTCTGGATATCTTTTATTATTTTTTTTAAGATTTTATTTATTTATTTGACAGAGAAAGATCACAAGTAGGCAGAGAGGCAGGCAGAGAAAGAGGGGGAAGCAGACTCCCTGCCGAGCAGAGAGCCTGATGTGGGGCTCAATCCCAGGACCCTGAAACCATGACCTGAGCCAAAGGCAGAGGCTTTAACCCTCTGAGCCACCCAGGTTCCCCAGCTTCTGGATATCTTATTGAATGAAGTTTATGGATCAACCAAGCTGGAATCAATGTTTCGATGTAATAATTCACCAACACACCACCTCATGCTACTTCCCAGTTATATAGTCCAGCCATCAGCTCTAGACCTAGTTGTACATTTCAGCTCTCTCAGTGCAAGGCCTTGGGGACCTGTTGTTGGGAGATGGAGGGGAGAATCATGGAAATTGGATGACTCAACCCCAGTGTGCTCACAAATGTCTTAGACCTCTCTGTTGGGATGCTCAGGTGAGCTTTCCCTGGAGATCCCTTTTCACAAGGAAACTTAGAGTTCAGTGTTGTTCGGGAAGAGGTGTATACATGACATTCATCTCCTTTTTCCTACAGCACCCATTCTCAAAGAACTCCCATTTGTCTTTTTTCAGTTTTATTTAAGCTCCTACCCTTGATTTACCTTTCTTTCATTTTTCCATTTGGATTT
>PITA01026580.1:0-22506 GCA_004023965.1 Spilogale gracilis
AAGGAGACAAAAGCGAAAATGAACTTCTGGGACTTCATCAAAATAAAAAGCTTCTGTACAGCAAAGGAAACAGTCAACAAAACAAAGAGGCAACCCACAGAATGGGAGAAGATATTTGCAAATGACACTACAGACAAAGGGCTGGTATCCAAGATCTATAAAGAACTACTCAAACTCAACACCCAAAAAGAAGATGAACTCATGAAAAAATGGGCAAGAGACATGAAGAGGCACTTCTCCGTGGACGATATACAAATGGCCAATAGACACATGAAAAAATGGTCAGCGTCACTAGCTATCAGGAATGTTCAAATCAAAACCACTCTAAGATACCACCTGACACCAGTCAGAATGGCCAAAATTAACAAGACAGAAAACAACAAGTGTTGGAGAGGCTGTGGAGAAAGGGGAACCCTCTTGCACCATTGGTGGGAATGTAAACTGGTGTAGCCGCTTTGGAAAACAGAGTGGAGATTCCTTAAAAAATTGAAAACAGAGTTACCCTATGACCCTGCAATTGCACTACTGGGCATTTACCCCAAAGATACGGATGTAGTGAAAAGAAGGGCCATATGCACCCCAATGTTCATCGCAGCAATGGCCACAATTGCCAAACTGTGGAAAGAGCCAAGGTGCCCATCAACAGATGAATGGATAAAGAAGATGTGGTACATATATACAATGGAATATTATGCCTCCATCAGAAAGGATGAATATCCAACTTTTGTAGCAACATGGACTGGACTGGAAGAGATTATGGTGAGTGAAATAAGCCAAGAAGAGAAAGTCAAGTATTGCATGGTTTCACTTACTTGCGGTGCATGAGGGGTAAACTGGAGAACAGTGGGAGAAGGAAAGAAAATGGGAACTAGGGTAATCTAGGGAGGGAAATGAAACAACAGAGACTTTGGACACAGAAACAAACTGAGGGACTTGGAGGGAGAAGGGTGGAGGGATGGGAGAGCCTGGTGGTGGGTACTGGGGACACCTAAGGCATGGAGCAGTGGCTGTGGGGAATGGGGAATGAATCTTGAAACACTGGAAAAAAAAATTAGTAACAATAAAAAAAAAGAAATGGACAGAAGACATGAACAGACATTTATGCAAAGACGACAACCAAATGGTCAATAGACACATGAAAAAGTGCTCAACATCACCCGGCATTAGAGAAATACAAATCAAAACCACAGTGAAATACCACCTCACACCAGTCAGAATGGCTAAAATTAACAAGTCAGGAAATGACAGATGTTGGCAAGAATGCAGAGACGGGGAAACCCTCCTCCTATATTGTTGGTGGGAACGCAAGCTGGTGCAACCAATCTGGAAAACATTATGGAGATTCCTCAAAAAGTTGAAAATACAGCTGCATTACAACCCAGCAATCACCCTACTGGGTATTTATGCTAAAGATACAAATGTAGTGATCCAAAGGGGCATGTGCACCTGAATGTTTATAGCAACAATGTCCACAATAGCCAAACTATGGAAAGAACCTAGATGTCCATCAACAGATGAATGGATAAAGAAGATATGGTGTGTATACAATGGAATACTATGCAGCCATCAAACGTAATGGAATCCTGCCTTTTGTAATGACGTGAATGGCACTGGAGGGCATTATGCTGATTGAAATAAGTCAATCAGAGAAAGACAGTTATCATATGATGTCTCTGATATGAGGAATTTGAGAGGCAGGATGGGGGGTCATGACTGTTAGGAGGGAAAAAAAATAAAACAAGATGGGACCAGGGAGGGAGACAAACCATAAGAGACTCTTAATCTCAGGAAGCAAACTGGGTGTTTCTGGGGGTGGGGCTGAGGGATAGGTGGTTGAGTTATGGACACTGGGGAAAGTATGTGCTATGGTAAGTGCTGTGGATTGTGTAAGACTGATGATTCTCAGACCTGTACCCCTGAAGCAAATAATACATTGCATGTTAATTTTTTTAAAAAAGAGGTTGTTAGTGATTTACTTTTTAGAATATTCAAGGCTAAGTACTTCAAAAACAATTTTAGAATATTCAAGGCTAAGTACTTGAAAAATAATACTCTTAAAGTGTATGCCATAACACCAACTAAAAACAGCAAGGTTAATGCTCTCTTGAATAGAAAGAAATGTCTTCCTCTAGCCTTCAGCCCTATTTAGTTAAATTGTATCAATCTTGTCTTGGAATACATGTTCCTACCTCATAATTATTGATTGCCACATAATTCACTGATCAGAATAATCTGTGACCTTTCTCAGTTAACAAGGAGTTATGGTGACATGCAACCTTAATGTTAGTATCATAAATCCCTTCAAAATGGAATAAACTTTTATTTACAATTGATTTGAAACTATATTCAAATGGTCTTTAAGATGACACAATAATCTATTTTTGTAGAAGATTTGGAATATCAGGCTCCTACATCTGACATTTCTAAACCCATAATGGTAGGAATGATGCTTAAGTGACCTAACTACTTTTGGGATCCCCAAACTTCGTAGTCGGGGGATCTCATTGCATGCAAAGTGACCTGGTAGACACAACTATACTCAGAGCATGAGGGACTTTGTGTCTCTAAAAATAACATGATTTATCTCCACCATTGCCTGTCCTAGTATAAGGTCTCCTGGAACACCACCACTACTACCACCGCAGGCACAAATGATCTCTTCCATCTCTCAGTGCCCATAGAATCTTATTGATGGCATAATATTATTGATTATTTAAATGTTCATCCTATGCTAGCCAGCATTTCTAGAGGTCGGGAACCATCTTATTCATTTCTGATTCCCCAGAACTAGCTAGCTTCACAAGTAGTAGCTGCTCCATAATGCTATGCTAATGAATGAGTGTGATTTTTCTATCCTCTATGATTTTCTTATTTTTTTAAAAAGATTTTTATTTATTTATTTGACGGACAGAAACACAGCTAGAGAGGGAACACAGGCAGGGGGAGTGAGAGAGGGAGAAGCAGGCTTCCCGCCAAGCAGGGAAGACCCAGGCTCCATCCCGGGTCTCTGGGATCATGACCTGAGCTGATGGCAGTCACCCAACCAACTGGGCCACCCAAGCGCCCCTGATTTTCTTATTCTTTGAACAAATGTAGTGCTTTCACTCAGTATTTTGATGATTAATCAAGTGTGCCTTTTGGTTGTTGCTTAACCATTTATTATAGATAGCTCCTTAACATCAAGAAACTGGTCATATTTCTTTTTGTATCCAACTTAATTTTTCAATCACAGGAAAAAGATTAGACACAAAATTGCTGAGTAGGCAATACTGCAATTTCTCATTAATTAATTTATCAATTCAAATAGTTATTGAGCAACGTCTATGTCAAGACATTTTTGGTCCTCTGGTGAAAACTATCTTAAAAAGATAAATCTGAGTCTGATTCCAAATACACTGAGTCAGAAATTCCAGGGAAAGAGCTGAAGAATCTATGTTTTCAAGTCTATAGGAGATACTGATGATCAGCTAAGTTCAGAGATCCTTTTTTATTTTTTTTAAGATTTTATTTATTTTTTTGATATAGAGAAACACAGCTAGAGAGCATGGTGAGTGAGAGAGGGAGAAGCAGGCTTCCTGCACACCGGGAGCCTGATGGGGGGCTCGATCCTGGGACTCCAGGATCATTACCTACACCAAAGGCAGATGCTTAACGACTGAGCCACACAAGCACTCCAAGTTTGGAGATTCTTTTTTTTTTTTAATATTTTATTTATTTGACAGAGAGAAACACAGCCAGAGAGGGAACACAAGGAGAAGCAGGCTTCCCATCAAGCAGGCAGCCGGATGCAGGGCTCAATCCTGGGACTTGCAGAATCATGACCTGAGCTGAAGGCGGAGGCTTAACCACCCAGGTGCCCCAAGAGATTCTTGAACTAGAGTTTACCAAAAGAAAATGAACCACGAGGTTGAAGGTAAATAAGACACAGCGTGTCCCGTCTGACTCTCCTGCCATTCTTCACTGCATGACTGGTGAGTGAATCTGGATAGCACAAAGAACCCACCACTAGGACTCAAAAACAAGAACAAAAAACCAGAACCATCTTTATGAGTGACAGATCGTTTCCTTATGGCAATACATGAAATATATAACCAGAGGAAGGTTTTAGCTTATGGAGTGGTTTTCTGAAACATTATTGGAATCGAGGAACTCTTAATAACGAACATGAAAATGACAGGCATGTCACCTCACAGGAACAGTGGAGCAGCATGTTGAGGTATACAACTGTGGTCCAACACTTCATAGGGTCATCGAAAAATCAAATCTATTTTAGATTCCCGTTCTCGGACTGACAGAAAGTGTGACGTTTGAAATATTGGGAAGTGCATTTCAGTAATCTCACAAGGCATGCCCTTGAGCCCAATAAATTACTAGAAGTGTAAAGCTGGGAGAAACCTGTTCTAACCAGGAAAAAAAAACAGTTTAGATTGACATCATCAATCTTTTATCAGTTGTGATATATAATTTCACATCCATGCAGGAAGGTCGGGAAAAAAAATCCTAAAATGAAAGAAGTGTGAAATTATTCACACAGAATTGGTATAAGCCTACATTGAAATACAAGCAATTCTTAAGTAAAAGGGAGATAAGAATGCTTTTCAATGGTTATACACTCTCATTTTCTAATGAAAATGTACATTACCTGGGTAGAGATTTCCTGATATTTTAAAGCTGAAGACAAAGTTCTCTATATTTATAGTATTTATTTATATTTATATAAATAATATTTATATTTATATTTATAGTAATTATTAATGAGTTATTATCTGCTAATAGAGCTGTAAGGAATATTTATCCTTGGGTAGTCATTAAAGTGATGCTGAGTGTTCATGTGGTATTCTTTTTTTTTTTTTTTTAAAGATTTTATTTATTTGACAGAGAGAAACACAGCCAGAGAGGGAACACAAGCAGGGGGAGTGGGAGAGGGAGAAGCAGGCCTCCCGCTGAGCAGGGAGCCCAATGTGGGACTCGATCCCTGGTCTCTGGGATCATGACCTGAGCCAAAGGCAGTCGCCCAACCAACTGAGCCACCCAGGCGCTCCTCATGTGGTATTCTAAGCAGATAATTTAATTGATCTGCAAATGGATGGTATTAAGAAAGTCTGGTCAGAGGCCTAACAGTTTGATCTGACTTGAATATGCATGCTCAGGTCGCCAAAGATACCATTATAGTGTTGATATTCTAAACTCAGTAACATGTTTTCACCTTCAATGAGCTAAAGAAAATTTTGAAATCAGGGATTCCTCATTTCACTCTTTCACTCTGAAGATTAGAACAACCTCAAAACTAGTAGGTATAATACAGAAACAAAACCACGAAAGACATTTCACAGCACAGAGACACCAGGCTCTTTTTTTTCCTTCTTAACCTTATGTGGTTTTGATGATCTAAAGCCTGAAAAGAAGTGCATCCTGCTTTCCTCTGATTGTATATTATGGCTTCCGGCTGTAAGTTTCTCACTTTATAAAGACCATCCTGAGAGGGAAAAATAGGAAATATATCTTTTACTCTGTGAAGTCCAGAGGATTTTTGATATTGGTAAATCAATTAGACATATGAATTGTTTTTTAAAATATTTTATTTATTTATTTGACAGAGAGAGAGAGCAAGAGAGGGAACACAAGCAGGGTAAACTGGAGAGGGAGAAGCAGGCTTCCTGCTGAGCCGGGAGCCTGATTCAGGGCCCCATCCCAGGACTCTGGGATCATGACCTGAGCAGAAGGCAGATGCTAATGACTGAGCCACCCAGATGCCCCAGACAGATGAATTTGTTAATTACTTTCACCATGTCAATACTATGGACATTGTAACCTCCTCTCAATGAGCTGTATTGAATTGGAGTAATGATACATTTGACCATGAATTGACTAGGTAACTACAGAAGACAGTACAGTTTTAGGTGTTGAACTGTGTTTTACTGACTTTCAATTCACATCAGGATTTTAGGTAAGTAGAAAAGAAAAATAAAAGTGAGTTTGGGGGTTGATGGAAGATAAGAACTTGCAGGAATAGATACTTAATAGAATATCATGCTTCAGGTTAATTATTACATTTTATTCATTTTATTCTTAACTTACCCACAGTTAAGTCTTTCATAGAAACTGCAGTTCCATGACTTTTCACAGTGAGGGGAGAGCAAGTGAGAAAACAGAAGAAACATGTCAGGACTGACAGGACCACTTTGTTCATGTTCTCTCCTTTTTCCCTCTATCACCTCAGCATATGAATATTTCAAGAGAAATTACTGGACCCAGACATCAGGAGTTCCCGAGAGAATTCCAGGAAAATGTTTGCCTTGTCTGAACCCTTCCATTCTGAAGAAACAGACGTCATTTCTATATTAACCTTTTGGTAACTCAATGGGTGGGGAATATATGGAGGAAGGAAAAAAAAAAAAAAAAAAGGAGCCAGGGTCTAAGTTTGCTTATTTATTTCCAGAGATAATTGTGTCATATGTTTGCAAGGTGGTTTATATAATTTGTTTATGTATTTCCCCCACACTTACATGGAATTTGTAGAAAACACTGATTTTAACTGCATCAAATCAGATCAAATAATTAGTTCAACAGTGTACAACCCCAGTCTAATTGACTGCTTTTTAAAATGGAGCCTATGCCCACAGACACTAAGGTAGAGAAGTAGACAAAGTAGCTTTAAGCTCTCAATGTATCAGATTTCAAGAGTGCATTTATGTTACCAAATTCTTGATTGTTTCTAGGACAAGCACTTTTTGCAAACTCCTTGCAATTAATCTTGTAAATTTCCCAATTAGTCAGACTTATTTTGGGAGAAGGTAGTAACTGTTCTTCTCATTAGTGTGTCCCACTGTAAGACAGGAGGATTTGAGAATAACTAGGAAGCCAGGCAATTTAAGGTCAGTTCTTGATACTTTTAAATAAATGTTATATCTTTTCCTGAGATGTTCTTAAAGGAGCATTCGTTAATTTAATCAAGTCACAGGTATAAATGCTATCCCAGGGGTGGCAGCTGATGGGATGAAGTGGAAGACAGAAGGGAGAATCAAGTGTGTGACAGGATTTCTAAACTTGGCTCGACATTCATTATCTCAAAGGTGACTGTGTCATAATGACAGTTCATGAAGGGGGAGTACAAATGATGAGCTGGGAAGGGGGTGTAAACATGGGCACACACTCACTAGTTACATTAATCTTGACCTAATGCAAGTCTTGGCTTAGGAAAGTAGCACTTACATGAATGAGACTAATGTTGTAAATGCCGGATGCTGGCAGAGCAGAAACAAGTTACCAGAAGGTCATGGGTCATAATCTCAATATTTAGTTTATGGATTCTGAGAGATGAGTGGTGAAAAACAACCATTGCCTAAACAATATGTAGTAATGAAAATTGATCTCAAATGCCATCAATGCACACACACACACACACACACACACACACACACACACACACATTATATACATACATACATATACATGCAGATGAACAGATGAACTCTATGATAAAAGTAAATTAAGTTTAATTTGGAGTGAGTGCTAAACTTATCTGCTCAATCCCTTTGGAAATGTTACTAGTTTTAGTCAAATATGCTCTCCTTGTTATGTATGCCTAATATTTTTAAAATATGAAAATTCTGGAAAGAAGCCCAAGTTGCAGAATTAAAAGTGTATTGCTGACAGTCTCTATAGTTAACTATATTTGGGCCCCAAAGCATTTTAAAATAACTAATGGTTGAACTGCAAGAGTGTCTAAATTTACCATCTTCTTCACTTATAAAGTAAATTAGAGATGTTGGAGAACACCATTCCTACCCTTCTCTTCCCTTCCCTTCCCTTCTTCCTCCCTCCCTTCCTTCCTCCATCCCTCTCTCTTATTCTTTCTTTTCTTTCTTCTTTCTTCCTTCCTTCCTTCCTTCTTTCTTTTTTCCTCTTCCTCCTTTCCTTTCCTTTCCTTTCCTTTCCTTTCCTTTCCTTTCCTTTCCTTTCCTTTCCTTTCCTTTCCTTTCCTTTCCTTTCCTTTCTTTCCTTTCCTTTCCTTTCCTTTCCTTTCCTTTCCTTTCCTTTCCTTTCCTTTCCTTTCTTCTCCTCTCCTCTCCTCTCCTCTCCTGTCCTTCCTTCCCTTCTTCTTTTTCTTTTTTTTCTTAAATTCAGGAGGATCTGTGATAGTGATCTCTTGCCTTTGTATCCAGCATCAGGGAATAGTCGGTCACTATGATGAGTTACGAGATACTGCTTGAAGAACTTTGGTAATTCGAACTATACTGAAACTGGCTTATATACCAGAATGTCAGTGCCTGATTCTGGGCAATCTAAACTCTTTTTCTCTTCAGACATAAATCTATTTCTGTACCTCCTGCAAGGTTTATTTTAAATGCATTCATCTGTAGGCTGAAGGTAGGTAGGAGATGAAAAGAGAAAGGATAAGGTAAGGAACATTAATATTTTGAAATTAACAAGAACTCTGGTCTCCTAGGTTATTCACATGATGCTAAAAGGGTCCTCCATCTTACACTAGGAAGAATTAGGGACTGGGCAAAAACAGACTTTTTGCTAAAGACATACGTTCTTATTTTAATCTACATAGCTAAGGACATTTTGAAAGCGAAATCCAAGGAAAGAGAGGTCCAAAAAATCATGCCAAGGAAAAGAATATCTTTTCCTTTACAGAGTAGTTTTGCTATAGCTTTAAGTTTTCCTAAGCAATCTGGTTGTAGGAAGAGTTACCATTTTCACCACATTGCTGTGGGATAAGTGATAGTAAAGATCCCAATAAAGGAACAATAAGTTGTCTCCTAACCATCGGGGCTCAATCAATGTCTTTGAAACTAAACTACTAAAGAAAATGACAACCAAATGCTCTAGGCACTTAGATTGGGACATTGAATAAAATAGGGAAAGATGCCTTTTTCCTGAAGTTCACATTGTACTGGGGAAAAGCAAACAATTTTAAAATGTATTTATCAACAAACAGTAGAATTTACTGTATATCAGGTACTGTTCTAAATGTTTTATAGGTCTGAATGCATTGGATTCTTACTAGAACCCTGAAGTTGAGATGTGAAGTGGTGTGTTACTTGAAGGTAGACTGTAATAAGCTAAGGATGTCCGCCACAAAACCTAAAGCAACTTCCACGAGGCTAATAATGCTCTGATACCAAAACTTGTCAGAAACTTTAAGACAAAGGAAACCACAGGCCATCATCCCTCATGAATATAGACAAAAAGTTCTTATAAATCTTCAGCGAAGCCACCCAATATAAAATTGGATATTTTATAAAAATATATATACAAATGATGATAGATCATGTACAATAGATCATGGGGTTTATCCCAGGAGTGTAAGGCTGGATTCCTCCTACTCATGCTCTCTCCAGCCTTGGTGTTATTTGCTGATTGGTCCTCTACGATATGGCCTTCCATGGGATATTCCTCTTCCCCATTCTTTTCCAGCTTCCTATACTTCTCTACTCGTTATGGCAATTATTATGTTCTTTTAGACTTAATTCCGCCATTAGATTATGAGTTGTTGGAAGCTGGGGCTATGTCTTACATAGCTCTGAATTCTCAAAATCTGTCACACTTCTGTTGTTTAATACATATCTGGTGGATTGAGTAGAACTAGAGAGGAACCCAGACAGGCCCTAACTCCAAAATTGCCCCCATTTTCCTATTGCTAAAATTCCTTTATTAAAGCTTCTGTTTTTGAGGGAAATGTCCTTAATTAATATGCAAATATTTCTAACTATTTAACACTTTTCAGGTTTTGTCAGCTATTTACACCCTAGTGTTAATTGGTTTATCTAAACCTTTCTGTTGCTGCACTCTGTTGCTGGAGGAATTAACAAGAGAAATATACATAAGGAGTGTGTGTGTGTGTGTGTGTGTGTGTGTGTGTGAGAGAGAGAGAGAGAGAGAGAGAGAAAGAGAGAGAGAGAGAGAGAGAGAGGGAGAGAGGGAAAGAGAGAGAAAGATTGAAAAGAACAGAGAGAAGATGGAAAGAAAAGAAAAAGGAGAACGTGTCTAAGGTAATTAAGTGCCTAGAGGGAAGATTATTGATAAAAGTTAGTACTCCAGAGATTTTCCCAGACCAGAGCTGACAAGTGAAATTCCAGAGAGAATCATGGTTTCATACCTGGGGAAGCTAATAATTCAGCGTCATGGAACAATATTCTTTAAGTATTTGTTCAACAACTTTTAAGATGGAATAATAAGTCAACGGAATATTATTTTGTCTTTAAAAAGGAGATCCTGCTATTTGACCCAGTGCAGATGAACCTGGTGGACATTACACTAAGTGAATTAAGCCAGACACAGAAAGAAAAAAGGTAATGATCTCACTTATATGCAGAATCTAAAAAAGTTACATACATAGAATCAGAGAGTGAAATGGCAATAACCAGGGGCAGGGATGTGGGAGAAAGGGAGAGATGTTGGTCCAAGGGTACCAAATTGCAGTTCCATAGGATGAATGAGTCTAACGATCTCACATACAGCATAATGACTTCCGTTAATAATATTGTATTGGATATTGGAAATTCGCTAAGAGATTTTAGGTGCTCTCACCAAATACACACACATAGGTAATTATGTAAGGAGATGGATATATTTATTAGCTTGATGATAGTAACCACTTTACTAGATATATGTGTATCAAATCATCATATTGTATATGTTAAATATGTATAATTTTTACCAAAAAATTAAAAGACTTACAAGATTACTTATTAATTAAAATTGAAAACAAAGATACGTTTACCTCTTATCAACTTCCACCAGTAGAAATAGAATTAATGTACTGCCAAAAAAATCAGCAAAACATTTCTCACTTCACTACTCACATTTGGATATTTTGGATAATTGGTCCTGGTGTGTGCATGGGTATGTATATGGAATTTTCATCATTAAACAACTTCTTTTAAAGCATCTTGAAAGGTATATACTGTAGGTGGTTTTTCAAATCTCTCTTCCTGGTAAGCAGGTTTATGCCATAAAGTACTATTTGTTCTAGAATTTGGTTGGTTGTAATTCTGCATAAGACTCACAGAATGATACAGTCATATTAAATCCATCCTGTAGAATCCTGGTTTAATTATGGGACTCTGGTTCTAGAGTCTTGCATTCAATATCTATGCATGTGTTTAATTTAATTTACAATTTAACAATTTAATAATCTTTAAATCTCAGTTATTTTTCCATTTTTAAAGTAAACTTTAAATTTTAGAAGAGTTTTAGATTTACGGAATTGTTATGAAAAGAGTTCTCACATACAATGCACCGTGTCTCCTCTATTATTAACATTACATTAGGGGCACCTAGGTGGCTCAGTCAGTAAAGTGTCTGCCTTCAGCTCAGGTCATGATCCCAAAATCCTAAGATTGAGTCTCACACCAGGCTCCCTGCTCAGCAAGGACCCTGATTCTCCCTCTTCCTCTGCTTCTCCCCCTGTTATGTTCTCTCTCCAAGAAAAAAATTAACATTACATTAGTCCCATACAATTGTCATAGTGAACAATGAACCAGTTTGGATGCATTGATATTAACCAAAGCCCATACTTTATTTGAATTTCCTTAGTTTTTCCCTACTGTCATTAGAATACCACACTGTATTTAGCACTTCTGTTTCCTCAGGCTCCTCGAAACTGACAGTTTCAAAGATTTCCTTTGTTTTTGATCACCTTGGTAGTTTTGAGACAAACAAGTCAGATATTTTATAGAACATTTCTTAATTTGAATTTTTCTGAAGTTTTTTTTTCATGACCAGAATGGGATAATATGTTTTTGAGAGGAAGAGCACAAAATTAAAGTGTCATTCTCTCACATTATCTTATCAAGGGTACATAATCTCACTATGATGATAAATTAAGCTTCATCAAAATAAAATACCTGTGAACAAGCCTCAATAAGAGGATCAAAAAAACAAGCTACAGGCTTGGAGAAAATACTTGTAAAGGACTAATACCTTAAATACATAGAGAACTCTCATGCTCAACAGCAAACAAACAAACAAACAAAACCCCAAAAATAACAATCCAGTTGGAAAATGGGAAAAAGGCAAAAAGAAACATCCCGCCAAAGAAAATATAGAAGTGACAAATAAGTATGTAAAAAGATGTTCAACATCACCAGCCATTAGGACAATGCAAATTGATACTATATTGAATTGCCTCTACACAGTTATAATCCCACAGAAACAACAAAAAATAATGACAATACTAAATACTTATGAGGACGCAGAAAAACTATACTCCTCATATGCTGCTAACAGGTATGTGCAATGATCCAGCCACCCTGGAAATTAGTTTGGTAGTTTATTGCAATAACCATGCATTTACCATAAAACCCAGCAATCACACTCTTGGGCTTTAACTCAGAAAAATGAAAACTTTTGGGGTGCCTAGGTGGTTCAGTCATTAAGTGTCTGCCTTCCACTCAGGTCGTGATCCCAGGGTCCTGAGATAGAGCCCTGCATTGGGGTCCCTGCTCAGTGAAGAGCCTGCTTCTCCCTCTCCCACTCTTCTTGTTTGTATTCCCTCTCTTGCTGTCTCTCTCTGTCAAATAAATAAATAAAATATTTTTTTTTAAAAAGAAACTTTCACCTGCACAATAACTTGTCATGATTGTCCATAGTAGCTTATTTGTAAAAGACAAAAATAGGAAGAAACCCAAATGTACTACAATGGGTGAATGGTTAAATAAAACGTAATCCTTCAATGCCATGAAATAATATTCAGCTACAAAAAGGAACGTACTAGTCATACATGCAAGTATGCGGATGGATCTCAAGGATTTTTTTCTGAGTGAAAATATCTCAAGATATAGTATACAGCATAATCCTATTTATTTAACTTTCTTGATATGTAAGAGATAGAGAACAGATTCGTGGTTGCCAGGTTTAGAGATGTTGAGGGCAAAAGGACTGTAAAGGACAAAAGAGAGCTCTTTGTGTGACAGAGTAGGTCTGTATGGTGATTGCTTTGGTGGTTACATGAATCTGTACTTGTGATAAAATACACTTCATTCTCCTTTTGATATTCTACTATAGTTAAGATAAAACCAGTGGGGAAACTGGAGAGTACATAGGTCTGTTTTATCTTGTCAATTTCCTGTTAATCTACAATTTTTGAAAAACTTAAATTTAAATAAAAAAAATCAACCTATAGCAAATCAGATAATTACTTTTTATTTTTTTCTAGTTGGCTTCCTTCTGGTGTTTTCGGATTGATGCCTTTGAATATCTGTTCTTGAGTTATGGATGCCCACCTTATCTTCACTTGTGTTTCACATAAAACCTATAGAACAGACACTGAATCCCAAGAAACATGATGCAAATAATGTTTTGTGCACTTTAGTCTTGGAAGTAAATACATTTATTTAGGATGGCTGCTCTAGACCCTCTCTCAACACGTATACAACCTCAACTTGCAGGAGATTCTGTTGTTTTTTCAGATGACCATTATTGTAACACATACGTTAAGATGTTAAAGTAAAATTCTTTTCTGTTTCAGTTTCAGTTAAGGTATCAGAAACCCTAAAACAACAACAACAACAAAAATAGGTGGTGAATATTCTCACATTTCGGAGGGGTGGTAGACAAGGCAGAGAATTCTATGATACCACACAAGGCCTCACCTCTAAAAGAATTAGTGCTGAGAAGTCTGAGAGAGACAATTTTATTTGAGGAAAAATGTGTTAGGATTCCATGGCATTTTACATTTTCACCATGGGAGAAGAGAAAGTGCCAAGTAAGAAAGAACATAAACTATGTGACCTGAATTCTAAACCATATCCTGAAAAATCTAAATTTAAAAATGAGCTTCCTAAAAGCTCTGAATGAAGGCAAGTACTTGCTTTGGAGAAGCTCTAGATTCAAGATTTTCTCAGTATTGAGGCTGCATTAATATTTCCCAAAGACCATATCTGACCCTCATCGAGGAATATGGAGGCACTTTAAATCTTCACTGACCGTAGTGAGGGTGGGGTGTAATTCCAGAATACAGGTTGAAATACTGAATCCCTGGGTACTAAAGAAAAACTGTAATTAGCTAGATGAAAACACTTGGCCCATACCTTGAGAAGCACAGTCAAGTGGTCCTAGAGGAAGGTTTCTAGTGAAGGAAGAACAGCATCTGTTCCCTCCTGAGCCCATGAAGCCCAGAAAGCACCAATGTAAATTACACTGGTACCCAAAGACATTATTTTCTCCTGCATCTTTTCTTCTGCTTCATCCCTGGAAGAGTCAGAGCCCGTTTCTTAAGTGGAGAATAGAAAAACTAGAAGAAATTAAAAAACAAAAAAACGAAATGATGATTACATATTTCCTAAACCTAAGGCAGATATTTTAGTTCCTAAATACTTCATTGTGTAATTCCTAAAAACAAGAACATTCTTTTACATGAAAGTACAATAATAAAAATCAGGAAATTATATTGATACAATATTATTATCTAATTTCAAGGCTTACTAAAAAATTTTACCAACTGTCTCAATTATATCTTTATAATGAAGGTTTTATGGCACATAGTATATATACATACAAAGGAGTATATATGTATTACTGGTCCAGTATTAATCTGGATTCACAAATAACATTTACAAGTCATATATATTTAGACATCTTTAATCTGGAAAACTTCAGCAAATCTTTCATGAGCTTACATGATCTTGACATGACAGGTGAGTTCGTTCGGGCCAGTCTGCATGTAAAATAGGTCTTAACTGTCTTTGAGTATTTGTACTGAGGTTTCCTTATGAATAGATTCAGGATCTACACTTTTTGCAGGAGTGTTACTAAAGTGATATTGTGTCTTTCTCACTACATATTATCAGGAGGCAGATGTTACTGAGTTGGCTCATTACTAGTTAATTTTGATCACTTGGTTAGATTATGTCTACCAGATTTGTTCACTATAAGGTTGTCATAACTCTTTGTAATTAACACATATTTTGTGGATTCTTTGTGACTCAGTAAATATCTTGTTTCTCATCATAAATTCACCCACATAATTCCTACCTAAACAAATTTATAATAGTAATATCTGTGAAATGGTGATTTTGTAATTTTGTTATTTCTTCTATGTTTATTGAAATTCTGCTGTTACAGATTTTATTTTTTCCCATTTATTTATTTTATTCATTTATACTGGCATGGACTCTTGATTTAAATTTGCTTTATGGATCATAATTTGCTAATATCATTCTTTTTTTTTTTTTTTGATGCCAAAATTCTCCCACATTTGGTGACTGGCAGCCCTTAAAACAAGGTAACTCCACGTTGTTACTCCATCATTACCAGAGGCCTTCTTTTTCTTTCTGGTCTAAGCTGATCTCTGTGTGTTCTTTGCACCAGTTCACAAATCAGTCATTTATGTGAGAACTTGGGTTGCTTTTATTGGAGAATGGTATTTCGAAACCACGATCTGGGTTATAGGTTTGGTCATTGCAATTGTGGTGTGTTGCTTCTAAATTTATTCATAGACAATATTATGAAATGCACACACACATATCTATATCTATTTGTGTATTCACCTATTTATCTGTCTATATCTATCCATTTATTTATATTTAAAATATGAGTTCAATTCCAATCCAACACTGTAGGGATCTTTCCAGCATTCCTCCTTTTCATATTTTTAACTTCTAACAGTAATTAATCTGACCTTCATAAAGATCACACTTATGTATTTGCTTACCTCAAAATAAATATAAAATAATTTAGAATTTCCAATATGTACCATCATAAAAAAACAAGCTTACTAAATAGAATTCAATATTTGTTTAAAGTATCTTTTAGCTTTAGGGTATACCGTCAACACACTATTTCCAAATTTACTTGGATTATCACCCCCTCCCTTGTGGTCTTGTTTTTGTTTTTTGTTTTATTTTGTTTTGTTTTTGTTTTTGTTTTTAAGTATAGTTTAGTTTAGTCATTACAACTTGTCATTTTGTTATGTTTTCCATCTTGGCTAGTTGTATTTGTTTTATTTTTTTAAGTTTTTGAGTATACGACAAAAATAACGTGATTTTAAAAGCCAAAGCTATATAAAAAGGAATACACAGAGAAATGTCCCTCTCACTTTCCTTTCTATCCTGTGCCTGGCCTCTACCCTTTCCACCTCTTTCCTACTCACTCTTTATGGACAACATATCACTGATTTATGATTTATCTTTCCTGTTTTTTTTTTTTTTAAGATTTTTATTTATTTATTTGACAGAGAGAAACACAGCTAGAGAGGGAACACAAGCAGGTGGAGTGAGAGAGGGAGAAGCAGGCTTCCCGCCGAGCAGGGAGCCCCATGTGGGGCTCGATCCCCTGTCTCCGTGATCGTGACCTGAGCCGAAAGCAGTTGCTTAACCAACTGAGCCACCCAGGCACCCCTTTCCTGTGTTTTGCACAATGATCAGATATTTATATATTTTTAATAATCCTCCCTTTTTGTTACACAAAGCAGCTTATTATGGATACTATTTTGCCTTTGCACTTTTGGCTTAAAAATATATTCTGGAAATTACTTCTTTCTCATTTATAGAAATAAAGCATCTTTTTTAAGGCAGCTGCATAGTATTCTAGTGTGTGGATGTACAATTAGTTACTCAACCATTCTCTTACAGATAGAAATTTGCATGGTCCCTAACAGTTTTCAGAAGCTTTAATTTTAATAAAGTTCAGAATTTTGCTTATTATACTAAAGTGGACAAAATAACTATTGAAAGAAATAAAGTTGTCTATGTGAATAAAGGTGACTGCAAGATTTCTTTTGGTACATGAAAGTGAATACACAAGAAATGGAACTTATTCAAGAGTTCACCTAAGAGCTGGGTATAGTAGGCAATGTAGTGAATTTGGAGAATTACAGGAGGAGAGTAAAATGTAGTTTTTATTATTGTGCAATATATTTATTACAGACAATTCAGCATTTCATCAACATCATAAGAAATTCAAAACAAAATATTAGAATATTTTAGCTATATATCCTGTTTATATGTATATTCCTAATTAAAACAAGGTAAGAATATACCTGGACAATAGGAAAAATAGAAATTATTGTTATTTGAGAAAAAAAGTAAGATAAACTATATCCAAGTATATATATATATATATATATATAATATATATATATTATATATATAATTATACACACACACACACAGGCAGAGACAGAGACAAAGACAGTCAAACTGAATATATAGATATTAAATATTATACATTATCTATTTTATATAATATATATTTCATACATATATATTCCTCCACAAATTACAAAGTAGAGTAAAAAACCCCATTAATTAAAACTAACCTCAATTATATTATCTATATTACTGGTTTGAAAAAACCTTTCCTTCAATAAAGGGGTGCTTAGGTTAAGGGGAAATTTATAAGGTGGGGTGACCCCCAAAACAGATGAAGACAGGGCAAGTCCTCTGTTCTGGAAAAATATCCTCTATTTGGGATCAGTAGTCTATGCTCAGTAAATACGTGTTCATTCGCAAGTAACAGAACATACAACACAAAGCAGATTAAACAAAAAAAGTAATTTATTGGCTCTGAAAACTCAAGTCAGAAGTTTCCATTTTAGAAAGTCTCGATCTAACTAATTAACTTTGTCTCCAAAAACTAGATTTCATTCTGTCTCTTCTTTTCTGTCAACTATATTAATTATTTACTAAGATGTTTGCAAGAAATTTCCAAGTGGCAAACATGACTCTCCATATTGCTATTCTTGCTTGTTCAACTCCAGTAGGAGAGAGTGCATCCCCTCTACTAACCATCAAGAAATAGTCGTGTGCTTCACTCTGGGACAACTAAGATTATACTTACATATTGAATCAAACAGTATAGCCAGATGATTGAACACATTTCTTGTCTTAGGCCTGTTTGAAATACCTATCACTAGAGCTTATGACGGAATCAATCCCAACCAAACCATAGGCTGCTGTTCAGTAGGCTGAAATAGACTGGATGTTCCAAAAACCTTCAACAATGTATGGAACACCTGGTAATCATTTCCTATGTCCCACTACATCTATTTGAAAGCAGGTGGATGGGATAAGTACTCAGCTGGTGAAGCTTCATAGAGTATTTCCATACTTTCATTTTAGAATTCCATGAGTAGTATCTCTTTTCTTTACCTGGGGATGCTTAGGCTTCCAATAACTAAAAGGCTCTTAGCCTTTAAACCAAAAATTAAAAACAATATTTTAGGTCCTTTTCCTAACCCATGTATTTTTATTATAACCATTCATTGGATAAAAAGAGGTGGTGAGGAGAGAAACGTTTATAAAGATGTTCTTATGCTTCTGCTTTATGTCCAGATTCAAAGAACACTTGAGATAAAATTATCTGTTGCAAAGAAATTTTGGTAATAAATTTAACATATTTAAGAGATTTTACATATTTTAAGTTAGAACCAAATCTGATGCTTTCTTTCCATTATGGCAAGAAAAGTGGGAAAATATCACTGGTTTCATAGTAAAACATTTCCAAGGTTAGTGTACTGTGACTCAGTAGGTTCAACATTTCTATTTTTTCTTTAGGACACGTTACATGACTTTGCAGTGTGGCAAAATTATTTGCAGAAATGAAAGCACTTAATTTGACACTTTTTGTTTTTAATTTCTTCTTGTTAAATGTGTGTGCTTGTGCCTTAAGAAAAACCAACAAAAACTAGGTACTGCTAAATGATATGCATATCTGCCAAGAGAAGAAAAGTCTCATTCTTGAGAAAACAGACAATCACATTAGGAGAGCTTCATAAAAATAAAAATTAATTATTTGTAAGCCGTAAGGGAAATTATTAGTCTAAATAAGAATGCTGAAAGAACATACTGTATAAGGAGAAAGGAGGCTTTTTTCCCCATCACACTAATTTATGCAGAAACTGAACACAAATATAATGATCATGGTATATTTATTTCCACTGCATTGCTTGAATTAATGTCTCCAAGGAATAGACCATCAAGTAAATCAACATTAAGAACATTTTCATAAATTTCAAGGTCTCAAATCAGCATTAACTATTTGTTATTATTAACTATTTGTTATTCAGAATGCCAATCTTCAAAACTACCTTAATGAAATTGCCTGTTTTTAGAGGGTATTCCTTATTTGTTCAGTGTTTTGAAAGTAACAACTACTTTTCAAAGAGAAGAGTCATGGGGATGAATTTGCTAATTAAATTCCTTAAATGGGAATAAGAAGAACAAGCACTGTAATTGCATCCTGAGTGAGCAGTCTTCTTCGGGCTCATTCTACTTTAAGATGATGGGGGGAGAGAGAGAGACAACTGACCTCAATTCTTGATAGGCAATAGGAAATATTTTTGATAAAATGAACAGGCCCAAGGAATCTTAACACCTATATGGGACTCCTAACAGAAAGGGGAAGATAGGGGCGCCTGGGTGGCTCAGTTGGTTAAGTGACTGCCTTTGGCTCAGGTCATGATCCTGGAGACCCGGGATCAAGCCCCACGTTGGGTTCCCTGCTTGGCCGGAAGGCTGCTTCTCCCTCTCTCACTCCCCCTGCTTGTGTTCCCTCTCTCGCTGTGTTTCTCTCTGTCAAATAAATAAAATGTTAAAAAAAAAAAAAAGAAAGGGGAAGATAGACCCTCTAGAATAGGTTGGGTCAAAAACAAAGAGTCAGAAGACTGTAGAAGGAGGAGAGAAGCAGTGAGAAGAGAGTCCCATTTGATTGCTTCTCACATAGATTGAACAAATGACAGAGTAGATGATCTGACAATAGATTAAACTTCTGTCTAGATAGTAGTACCATGTGCAACATCTACACACTGACTTTGCATGGCAGAAGCCTATCATCCTATAAGGATCTGAAATAATAAGTTATTTGGTGACATACTCTAGAATATTTCCTCTCTCTCCTCATCTCCACATGGCAGAATCCAGAATTTGGATAAACTTGACTACTTGTAATTCTACAGGATAGTGATAACCCAGAAAAGCACTGTTTTATTGTCTGGAATTTTTCTGTGACCTTAATATACTCATGACTGATGGCCTAAAGGATATATATTGACTACAAATATTTTTTCATTCTTTTTTCTTTACTTTTATAAGTAAAGGGAGGAATTGATCAATATACCCAGAATCTAATACAATGATTATCATTATATTACTTATGTATCATCAATTTTCAGGTATTAATATGAAGAATAAACTATTTTTTAAAAAATTTAAATTTGCCTCCTAAATAAATAGAAATATTTATCACTTCAATTTTTTACAAATCTTAAAACGTAAGATTTTTTTTTCTTAAAGGATATTAAAGATGCCCATAGGAGGCTTTACTGATGAGGGACAGATGCCTGGGCTTCTTATTGTCATGCGGTTAATTAGTTTCTACCTTGGATTCCCCAGCTCCATCCACCCTCCAGTTCCATTTTGCCTAACATGATATCTGTGCTAAAATGGGGAAATTGCTTGAAGAAGAAGCTGGAGGTCAAGATCACGAATAAAGATTCAGGGGTGAAAGATCCTGCACAAGGCTGAAAGTAGGTAAAGGGAAGAAGAAATGTATCGAACAAATATTCCTTTGTAGCACCAGCTGGAAGCAAATTTTAATTCTGACATCAAGAAACTAATTGTGGAACCCAACCTCTCAGAAATGACAGGCTGAATACTGTAGTGATATTGCTTCAGTCAGGTGACAGAAGACCCCTTATTCCCTAGATGTCTAGGTTTCCATTCTAGCTCCTAATCTTCTTATATGGGTAGTTTTCCAGTATAGACTGGTTTTTATTCTCCTTTATGTCTCAGATCAGCTGGTACAGACTTAAACGCTATAGTATTCTAACAAGGAGGTATAACTAAGTCCAGGTTAAGCAAGATCAGCAATTCTTTGTTTTGTGATCATATATTTAATCCCTAAACCTAAGTGAACAGATGAATTCAATATGACCTCATTTTCAAGATAGTCTAACATTTTGTATTTTTATGAAAGTCTTGAAGCAGTGGATGGGAGCCAAACCAAGCTTATTCGAGCATTAGGAGGAAGGTAACTGGCACAAGCAAGATGAGAAGCAAAGAAACCACAGAGTCATCTGACAACAATGTGAAACTGGAAATTTTGGAGAGGAATAATTGCCATATATGATACTGGAGTTTATGAACCTACATTCTGGAGTCAGACCACCCATATTTGGATCCAAGCTTACCTTCTTAATGCTTTTATTTTTCTCATAAGAATGGGGCCATCAGGGTGCCTGGGTGCTCAGAGGGTTAAGCCTCTGCCTTTGGCCCAGGTCGTGATCTCAGGGTCCTCGGATCAAGGCCCACACTGAGCTCTCTGCTTGGCAGGGAGCCAGCTTCCTCCTCTCTCTCTGCCTGCCTCTCTGCCTATTTGTGATCTCTCTCTCTCTCTGTCAAATAAATAAATAAAATATTAAAAAAAAAAAGAATTGGGGTCACCATTCTTCACTACCTATTTTTAAAATTGTTAGGACAATTGGAAGGACAATCATGAGTAAGTGCTAATTATCTTATCAAAAACTCCTAATTAATAAACCATGACCAGTGAGATGGAAGTTCTGTGGTAACTTGTTGCAAAAATCTTTTCTTTGGGACGCCTGGGTGGCTCAGTTGGTTACACGACTGCCTTCGGCTCAGGTCATGATCCCGGAGACCTGGGATCGAGTCCCACATCGGGCTCTCTGCCTGGCAGGAAGCCTGCCTCTCCCTCTCTCACTCCCCCTGCTTGGGTTCCCTCTCTAGCTGTGTGCCTCTCTTTCAAATAAATAAATAAATAAACAATAAATAAAAAAATAAAGGGGCACCTGGGTGGCTCAGTTGGTTACACGACTGCCTTCGGCTCAGGTCATGATCCCGGAGACCTGGGATCGAGTCCCACATCGGGCTCTCTGCCTGGCAGGAAGCCTGCCTCTCCCTCTCTCACTCCCCCTGCTTGTGTTCCCTCTCTCGCTGTGTTTCTCTCTGTCAAATAAGTAAATAAAATCTTTAAAGAAAAAAAACCAATCTTTTCTTCACTCTGATATATTCAACATTTTCATTAATAACTTGTGCAAGGATTTTACTTATCACGTATGTGAATGCCTTGGATCTAGGTAAGATAGAGACTATAAGAGATGAAGGGATCAGCAGTAACAACATAATTTGACACCTGGAGAGGTAAGGCACCCTAACAAATTGATAAATGATAAATATTAAATTGTATTTGTAAAGATGATAAGGTCTTAATTTGGTTGGAAAACTATTGTTTAGCACAACCTTGGGGGCATAATTTAGTCATAATTTTGTTTTAAGTCAAATGTCAGGTTTTAAGTCAACTGGAACCTTTCCAAAAAGCAGTAGGGTAAAATAAATATTAGAAAAATCAGGGAACTAGGGTAATCTAGGGAGGGAAACGAAACAACAGAGACTTTGAACACAGAAACAAACTGAGGGACTTGGAGGGAAGGGGGTGGAGGGATGGGAGAGCCTGGTGGTGGGTACTGGGGACACCTAAAGCGGGGAGCACTGGGTGTGGGGAATGGGGAATGAATCTTGAAACACTGGAAAAAAAAAA
>PITA01026581.1:0-22381 GCA_004023965.1 Spilogale gracilis
TACTAACATAAATAGCTTAGATATTGCAACCTCCTGTTTGTGTGACCATTCACTCACTTCCCTATGCTGGGGGGAAGTAAAACGTTCTAATAAGATAAGGATTTGCAGAAACCATCTGTTGCTCAGGACATGCCTGCCTGTGATCAATCAGTCTATAGGTTAGGATATAATTGGCACATCCTGCTTTATTGTATGGACCTTTCAAAGAAATAGGCACATCCCGTTTCATTGTATGAGACCCTCAAAGGCACAAGGCCCATCCTGTTTTTGTAAAGACCCTCAAGATATGTCCTGTTTTTGTAAAGACCCTCAAAAAACACCATTGTCACTCAAGATATGTCCTGTTTTTACAAAGACCCCCGAAAAACACTATTGTTACTATTGTCACTCAAGATTGATGATCCAGCACTTAAAAAAAACTCTTTGATCATATGGTTTTCATCTGAAAAAAATATGTAACTTTCTGCTATAAATAAAGAACCCTGAAAACAGTGTTTTCAGGAGATGCCTAGATGAAGTTTGGTCTCCTCATTTTCGCCGACTCCTTCCTCACCCTCGGACCCTAACTGTTGCTGGGGCTGGCTGCCGGCAGTTTCTGAATTATTTGGGATTTCCCAAGAAGTAATATCTATGTGTTAAAACTAACATTTACATGTATTCTCATGATAGTGATGGAGGTTGTTTTTATTGTTAAAAAAATTATCAGAAAAGAAATATCAGTAAAGTGGTGTGTCCAAAGGCCAAAGTGAGTCACTGAACCTCTGAGAACTGAGCAATTCTTCAGGTAATTGGAATGACATAGCTTACTGGCCCTACATTCATACCTGGGCAAGGGGGACTTTTGCCCTGGACCCCAAGCCTACGAATATCCTCTATATTACAAATATGTTATACATTACAAATATTGACATATAAACATGATTTGTTTTGTTTGGGGGAACCTAAGAAAAGTTTTGGAGATAATAATTTAGACTATGATAAAAACCACAAGATGAAGACCTGAGCTGAACTGAACCACTCAAGACAGAAGGGGTGTGTGTGTGTGTGTGTGCGCGCGCGCGCGCACGCGCATGTGTTGGGTGGTGAGATCATAAAACTGAAGGCTTTGATTGGGAAAAACAGAGAAAGAGAGAAAGAGTGACTGTTTTTAGTAACTTCCAAATCCTTAAAGGTGGTAGCACAGCTCTCAGAACGGCCTAGAAATTCTCAGTTACAAAAGTGATATGATGGGGGAAGAAAGCTGCTGTTTCTGGCTCATTGGTGAGTTTGACTCCATTGGTTTTCATCTCAGGTTCAGGTAGGTACTGTCACCACTAAGCCCTTGCCTTGGCACATCAGGTCTCTAGTTTCAATTCAGCTTCTAGACAGCAGGGCTGTCTGAAGAAAACTGCTGCCCCTTCAGACTCCAGATCTCAAAGTCCATACCCGAAGAATAGTTTTTGATGAGGGTGAAGGAACCAAGAGGAACAGTATGGGCCATGAAAACAGTTTGGTTTACAATTTTGACATATTTAGAAATATGTTTGTGGGCCTCTTGTTGTGGGCTCTCCAAATGTGGGGAGAGGGCCTGTAGCTTTCCATATCAAGAGAAGCCTGTTTCAAAGTATTGTTCATCTCAGAGAACATTAGTATTGCTCAATGTTGGGTGAAAATACCAGTCTACCAATAAGCTTCCAAGTAATGTGATTATTGAGTAAGCTAACAATAATGCCACTAAACCAAACTAAATCTGACAAATGTACTTTACATGGGTGTCTACAGGTTCGTAGAAATTGGCTTCTTTGACTCTTTCATACTTTTTAAATAAAAAGTTTAGGTCAAGAGGAATTTCCTGTTCATTATCTTTTATTCAACACCTGTATGCTGTACCAGGTAATAAGTGCTAAGAGGATTGTTGAAGCAAAAGAATAGAATATAAAGTGACATATGGATCCCAGGTCAGTTCCAGTGGTCATTTGAAAAGGTGGTGCCATTAGAAAGGAAATAGGAATAAAGGAGAGAAAAAGAATCATATGAGGTCATAAGAGATTACTAAACACAAAACTGAAAACAAAAATTCCTGAAACAGAAGGGGCTGTGTTTGGTGTATTGAGATAGTGAGTACAGAGGAGCAATAAGAAATAGAATCACAGAGGTAACCACAGCCAAGTTCTGTAAGGCTCTGTGCACAAGATTTTAGATTTTATGCTGAGTGAGCTGGGCAGAAATGGAAGTTGGAGACTCAGAGAATGACATACTCTGATTTATGAGGATGAAGGGTCCCAGTGGCTGAAGCATGGCAGAGACTGAAAGAAGCAGGAAACCAATCAGAACACATTAAAGGCATATTAAAGGCAATCTGGCCATCCAGTGTTTTTTCCTGCATGCCTCACTTTCTCCTATAACAGTTGACACTCTTTAAAAATCCTAACTCTTTCCTACCTTAAAATATGTTTTATTTGGTATTTCCCTTAATAACAGAATGAAGTATTATTTCTTTTGCCCCTTATTTCCTTCTCTTTATTCCTAGTGGGGAAAGCAAATTTGTTGAGATGGTGTAAAATAGTGTTTTCTACAAGGTGCCCTTCAACAGACGAATGGATAAAGAAGATATGGTCCATATATACAATGGAATATTACGCCTCCATCATAAAGGATGAATACTCAACTTTTGTAGCAACATGAACTGGATTGGAGGAAATTATGTTGAGTGAAACAAGCCAAACTGAGAAAGTCAAATATCATATGGTTTCACTTACTTGTGGAGCATAAGGAGTAATATGGAGGAGAGTAGGAGAAGGAACGGAAATGTGAATTGGGGTAAATCAGGGAGGGAGATGAATAATGAGAGACTTTGAGCTCAGAAACAAACTGAGATTTTTGGAAGGTAGAGGGGCAGGGGGATGGGTGAGCCTGGTAGTGGGTATTGAGAGCACATATTGCATGGAGCACTGGGTGTGGGGCATAAACAATGAATCCTGGAACACTGAAAAAATGAAGTGTTAAAAAATGGTGTTTTCTAGCACTATTGTTATTGTTTAAAATGTAGCGAAATTAACATATTAAATTGAATGTCAATAATAGTTTATTTTCCAGAGTAGTCTTTGACAGTATACTTCTCTCAGTAAAACAAACTAAACTTGCAATATATGTACATTATGCATTTATACCTATATTTTATACTACCATGTGTATATATGTATTATAATACAGAGCACTATAAATACATATCATAAAAATTTATAAAAACTGAATATAAATTGAATTGTTAAAATTTTGATAGATCATTCCATGCACTCCTACAGGTATGCACTCTACTTTGGACACACCACCAGAAGTAGAAAGACCTAATTCTAGATTACATGAATGTTAATAGCTCCCTGCAGTGAAAGGACCTATTGCAATCTTCCTGGAAGCAGAAAATTTTTGCACAATTATTGAGATTTTATAACCATCTTGAGGACAGAGATCAGTAGAAAGACAGGGCATGGAAAAGACTGAGCAGGTAGGATTGGCTGAGAAGGAAGACAGAAGAGAAAGGACTCTAAGGCTCATTGAAGATAGCTCCACATGAACTGAAAAGTGACTTGAAGAGATAAATACAGATATATTTCATTCTGTCTTCTAGGTTCTATATGTTTCTGACTAACTATTCATGATGCTGTTTTATTTCTGCACTGTACTACAACTGTATGTCCTTTTAATAGTGAGGATATTACTCAGGCATTTTTTCCCTTAGATAACTCTACCTCCATCCATCCATCTCTATATATTCATGTCTACTTTTATACCCATCTCTCTATTTATATCTCTTTCTGCAGATATATGTCAACATGTCTGTCTATCCATCTATCATCTATTTCTCTCTACATATATTTGTAGGATCATTGGAGAATTTCACTCAGCAGACAGATACAAGATTTAGCAGCATGCTCTACATATGCCTTCTTGAGAATGGTAGGAAGCTGATTCAACTGCTCAGTTCAGAGCCTTTACTTGTGTTGTCAACTCTTCTGCCTTCATTTTCCACTACTGACTTAAAAACAAATAAGGACATGTAATGGATAATTTGAAAAATGTCCCAAATGTTCATGGAAAAAAATTGGAGCACTCCATAAAGCTTTCAATAAGCAAAATGACTGAAATTTCCCATTATTACATGCTCCAAATAAATGCAATTTGGAATGCCTTTAAGATTCTGGGTGAATTAGGCAGAAAGTATGTAATTCCTTAGAGTAAATCATCATAGTCTCTTAATTCCCAAATCATTAAACAGTTTACTCTTGAGCCAATAAGCTTCATCAACACACACACATTGACTTTGCCTTTAAAGAGTTTCTCACTCTAAGGAAGAAGGTAAAACCCCACAATGAGCCTAGTAAATTTGCCAGCTTCTCATAATGCTTCTCAGTGTTTGCTACTTCTCATAAATGTGACTGCAGCTGTCTCCTCAATTCCAATTTGTCTTCAGTTTTTTACCAAGATGATTCCTCTAGGCTCAACTGTATCCCATCAGTAGGCAATAAAGAGAAAATGAGGAAGACACGTTATTTAGAAAGGTATATTTTTGAAAGGCATTTTCTCGGGAAGTTCATTGCCATATGTATAATTAGGACTTTATTTTTACAATTACAAATTCCATCAGATTTCATAAAAATATGGAAAAATATCTAAAAGATCTCTGAATTCACCAGTTTGCTTTATCAAATCTTAAAATAATGACATAGTTGCTTATCTTTTGTTTATAAAATTAAAAACAGCAGATGCATTTGAGGCCCCAGTATGTACCCTTCCCCAAAATATTCTCCTTCTCTCTCCAGAGTTAACCACCATTATGTTTTTTATGCTTATCATTCTCTTGCAAGTTTTTATGATTTTATTCAATCTCTATACATCCCTATATATCCTATATATGGAATATATGCTATGGTTTTACAAGATTGTAATATCACTGGTGATAACTTTGTAATACTATAATGTTGCATATTATAATTTTTTGTAATGGTAACATTTTGTGTATAATTCTGCAACTTGCTTTTTATTTGTATTTTTATTTTTTTGCTTCCTTTTCTTTTGGAAAAGAAAATACATAAAAAAATATTCTTGTAGTTTACATCTTTGTCTTATTTCACTAAAATGCTTTCTTTATGTTTTTCTTCTTACCATTCATTTTTCTGCTCTCTCTTTCCTTTAAATCTATTAGATAAATGCTGGGCTTCTCAGTTTGGTTATCTACATTTCTTACATTTCCTCTGTTTTCTATCTCTATGTTGCCTTGCTCTGCATTTTAAATTTCCTCCTCCATGCCTTTTAATAAGGCTATTAATTTTTTTAATTACTATGTTTTGGAAATAACTTTTTCCCTCTGCTTTCATAATTCTCTTTTAAAGCAGCCCATTCTTGTTTAATAGGTATACTCTTTATTCAAATCAATTTGAGTATGGAAATTAGCTTTATGGTTTACTCTGATTTTGGAAGTGATTTCAGTTCTCTTTAATACTAATTATTCTGTTTCCTCACTTAGGCCTCTCTCTCCTTTCTTGCTGATTGCCCTCAAATGTCTTGTGATCATTGTTTGTCAGTTCATGTTTGTGAACAAAAGACCTGGTCAATTAAAATGGGTAGCTGATACAGGAATTTCCTCCCATTAGGTAGGTCTTTTTTTTTTTTTTTAAGAATTTTATTTATTTATTTTATTTTATTTATTTGACAGAGAGAAACACAACTAGAGAGGGAACACAAACAGGCGGAGTGAGAGAGGGAGAAGCAGGCTTCCTGCCAAGCACTGAGCAGGATGCGGGGCTCGATGCGGGGCTCGATCCCAAGACTTGGGGATTATGACCTGAGCAGAAGGCAGATGCTTAATAACTGAGCCACCTAGGCGCCTCCTCCCCCCACCTTTTTTAAACTAACAGATCCTACTTTGAATGGTAGTACTGACTGTTCTGTAAATATGGGAAGACCGTTTCAGTGGCCAAGGCTCTTCCAAAAGCCATTTCATCTAGGTCACAAAGGTCAAGTCAGCCCTTCCGCTGACTTCCAATACCACCACAAACCCAGCTTTATTACACAGAGTCTAAGGCTCACAACTGCAACCTCAGCCTTTTCTAAGTATATTATTAGATATTTTTTTTAAATAGCTCTCTCCTTTTAACCAGGGGACAAATAAACTCTGTATCATGATAGCTATTTGCTTTGTAATCATAAGGATGCTGGGTGCCTGAGTGGCTCAGTGGGTTAAAGCCTCTGCCTTCAGCTCAGGTCATGATCTCAGGGTCCCGGGATTGAGGCCCACATCGGGCTCTCTGCTCAGTGGGGAGTCTGCTTCTGCCTGCCTCTCTGCCAACTTGTGATCTCTCTCTCTGTCAAATAAATAAATAAAGTCTGAAAAAAAAAAAAGGATGCATTTGAGGAAGTAAGTGGAGTTGACTGGCTCTTTCCACAGATTATCCTAAATTAAATACCATGAATTCTGCCCAATAAGCCTGCAGATGAAACAAGATGGCAGAGTGGTCTGATCTGTGAATAGGGAACTCCTATTCTTAAATCAGAGTCTTTTGGGACAGACAGCTTTATGGTCTGCCAGATTCTTTTGCTGATCAGTTTTCCTTTATTTTAAATAGTTTTAGTTCAATGAAATGAAAAGCAAAACAAAATAAAATAAGCAAACAAAATCAGATTCCTTGTAGAGCTTTTTACTGCCTGAAAAATATTGTATCCTGCTTCCAACATCCTGAATAATAAATTATTATGCCCATAAGGAGGTTTTACTATCCAAGCTGCTCAGACTCACCCTCCTTCAATCAGCCTTATATCCAAAAACCACATGGGCTTCTGGGAGCTAATCCATGCTGATATTTTGGCTGTAGTCCAATATCCCAAGGTTGGTGATTCTGCCAAATTATCTCAGGCAAAGAATGCCTTGTAGGTGACACTGATGAGACAACTTGAGAAGCCAGCTGTGATGTGGGTGGAAAATGCATTCTTCACCATCATGTGGAAAGTTGGACTTTGTTGGCTCTCAGCTGCCCTTAAATTTGGAATAGAACTTGATGGCACTATTCTCTCTTTGCCAGCTCTCAGAAGGCATGAGGACCAACTCAGGTTTTCTCCTAATTGTCAAGCAGTTCTCATACATCCTATTGCCTGGAAACACAATAAATCAGATCCTAGTCCCTGAAAACATATGATTATACAACCAGTCTATAACCAGGAGACAATATTTGTGCCCTGATTATATGGAACTTAGATGCCATAGGCACAGATGTCAGCTTTCTAAGAGTCCATAAAAACTCAACTTAACTCATAATCTAGATGAATTAGAAGTAAAAGGAGCCATAGTTACAAGCTTCAGTAGTGTTCAGTGGTACTTTGTAAATTAAATCCCTCCCAGCCCCAAAGGTGGGAGGATTACATTAGTAAAGTGATGCGGAAGAGATCTAGCAATTTCCTTTGTCACAAAGAACTATGTCCTCTGAACTCTATCATTGCCCTCTCCCATTCATCTTCAATTTCTGTTAACTTAATCTAAAAAAATAAATTTGATTTGTGTCTTCCCTGCTTAAAAAACTATAGCAGAAATGTAGTTCATACTTCCTCTAATTAGATTCCTTTCAAACTCATTTTTCCCCCAAATCCTTACTTTTACTTCCTTTATGAGACCATAACTCTATGGCAAAGTCAGCTGCCTCCTCTTTACTACTTTGGAAATATATGAATTTTGCTGTTATTATTGAATGTATCCTTATAGTTATGATTGTTCATTGTGACAGATGTGCCTGTGCCCTACTCAAGGTAGGCACTGTGGCTTATTTACCTTTGCATTCCCATAACTCTCAGGGATACAAAGTTTTTCTTCAAATTGATGATATCTCTACATTGTTCTGATATAGGTATGCTGGAGGAAAAAAGCATTTCCTGGTTAAAATGATTAGAAAATACCGTGTTTTTATTTTAAGCTACAGAATTTTCATTACCATTTATAAGATGTTGTGAACAGAAGTGTCTAAATTGAGATATAAATCTACTTCACAAATTACAACCTTTTTGTATACCTCGTCACATACCCTGAGCTAGTGATTTGTAAAATATGTCTAGAAGCTTTTAATTTGTAGAATAACTCTAGGTAGAAAAGAATTTAAGTATTTTTATGTTGTTATACATGATGTTTAAAACAAATGAAATTAAGAAACATCTTTTCATTGATTTAATGTAATAGGAATTCTAGTTTCTGTCAGAAAGGCTTTTTTTGGGTTTTGTTTTTTTTTAACAGAACTATTGGATCTGCTTCCACTCTCTTCTATCCTGCTTGACAGGAATTTGATATTTAATTCAACCATAAAAGGACTTGTTTTGACAAATTAATTACAGGATTAAATATGGACACCCATTCTATAACTTCTAGGTGTCAATACAATCAGAAAAATATTGATTTTTATTCAATTCAATATATATTCATGGCTTTGAGGGAAGGTTTTCAGATAATAATGATGCCAAATTTTCTCACTCACTCAGAAAACCTTTAAAAGCTATCTATAATAAATACATATGTGTTATATATACATATATAAAACACTTAGATTTATATCACAAATATATAATTTTCTCCTCCTCCTCATTCCTCATTCAGCTTTTTCTTCTCTTTTGAGTACTGACGTCTTCAGAATATTTTTTCCCTAAGGTGTTATTCACCTTTTTTTGAGTCACACCTAACTATAGTGACAGAATGTCTGCCTGATTTAATCCACAGAGCACCAGAAAGAGCTTGGAGATTTGTGTCCCCGCTACACAGGCACTCCTGTGGAGAAATGTAAATTCTCCCAGAGCTGCTATGTTTCTAGGTTCCTCTCAGTGTCTGAGCAAACTTAGATGATGAAAAGCACCAAGAACCATGGTTTATGGCATCACACAGACACTTCCCTAAATAGTGACTCTGATAGTTCTTGGAAGTATGATTGACCATCTCCATACCCAATCCACACAGACCAACTCAACTAGGGTCTCTTCAACCAACACTCCTTTTCATCACTTGAAGCCAAATAAACTATTCATACTATTTGGATCATGACTATTTATTGTATTCTACATACTCTCAGTGGACAATAAATAAAATCTTATGAACCAGACTTTGGGTTAGAGGGCATCTTTAAGGCACTTATTTAATTACTAGAACCTAAATCTTGAAAACTGTAAATTATACATCCTAGTTATCCAGGCCTTGAAGACAAAGAAGAAATATATCTTAAACTAGAGTCACTACATTTAACTATTTAGTCAAAAGTAGAAAATAATTATTTTGATAAAAGTGATAATTTGTGTATTATGAAAAGATTCAAGATTTTGCTTACCTTTGAGTTTCCTTACATCTTACTATGGCTGATACTACTATCTTCATGAATAATTAACAGGTACTCTACATTGAGCATGCACTATGTGCCAGGTACCATGCTCAATATGCTATAACCATTATACAGCAATCCTGGAAGTAAATTTTATTATCACCAGTACAAATGTATCTTAAATATTACTCCTTCATGAAAAGCAGTGTCTATTTACACTACTTTTCCAACCTGGAAGCAGGCTATCACTCTTCTTCATCCTCCAAAGAAAATCCCATGTCTGCCAAAAATTTCTCTAGCCACTTGATCTGTCCCCATCTCCATTGCCCAGTTTTCCATCCTGACAACTCTGAAACTTTCTATAGGTTTTCCTAGTTTCTTCAATCATAAATATGTTAATTCCATTTCATAATATTTAGATAAGAAAACTGGAACCAGGGGCACCTGGGCGGCTCTGTTGGTTGAGTGCTCAACTCTTGATTTCAGCTCAGGTCATGATCTCAGGATCCTGAGATTGAGCCTTGCATCAAGCTCCGTGCTCAGTGCTGAATCTGCTTGTCTTTCTCCCTCTGTTCCTCCCCACATTCATGCTCTCTCTCTCTAAAATAAATAAATAAATAAATAAATAAATAAATAAATAAATAAATAAAATCTACTAAAAAAAAGGAAAGAAAGAAAAAGAAAACTGGAACCAAAGACTTTAAATAACTTGCCCATGGTCCAAAAAATTATAAGTATTAGAGTTTGAATTCAGAGCAGGCTCTGTATTAAGATAAGGTCAACTATTTCTTTGTTTCATGGGCCCATTTATAGAAAACTCTTTTCTTTCTGCATTCTAAACACAATACTTAAAAATGATTAGAGAATAACAGAAATAAACTAAAGATCGAAATATAGATATATCATTCTAAAGATCACAAATAAACATATAACATCAATATATAGAGCACATTCTTAGGATTTTTTACTCTTAAGGTAGTATGTGAAATCTAATGGCCTTTCTTCTGTACAAAACTTTTTAGTAATGGAAATTTGTAAATATTTGGAAATATTATTTTATCTGAATTTTGGTTTTACTAGATTTTATTCAGTGTATTAATTTTTATTTTTATTTCTACTAAGTACTAAAGATCTATCTTCAGTGATGCCTCCTCTGTGATACTTCCCACTTTAAATTGGGCTCTCCATTTTCCAGTATCTATTATCTCTAAAATTTCAGCACTCACTCACAGGCTGCCTTATATTGACTGTAAGAACTCCATCTCTACACATTATTAAAAATTATAGTTGATTCTAGTTATCATGCCATGCACAACAGGTAGTCAACAGATGCTTTTTGAATGAACACTAGCACAAATCCAGTGTCACGTGCAGCTTTATGCATGGAAGGGGACAAAAGTTCTCCTAGGCTTTAGCAGTTGTCTCAGGGAAAAGCTAACATAGAAATTCAGTCCTTGAGTTGAGATGTTGGTTTTTCTGTTGAGTCTAAAATGTGGAAGAGTATAGAGCTACAAACTAATGCAGAATCAAACTTTCAACCACAAAAATTTGAACACTTCATGACATGACAGAGTTTATTTTATATTCTTTAAAAATTATGCAAAAGAAAAAAAATTATGCAAAAGAAGATGACTTATTTTCCAGTAGTACATTAACTATTAAAAGTAGATAGCAAAATTTTTGTTGAGATTTATATGTGTATATATTCAGTCTTAGAACACGTAGTTCAGTCATTTGGACATAAAGAGCTAATTAACATATCAGTCTAAGGTCACATGACCCAGAATTGGCATAATTCTAAAAAGAGCACTTAGGTATAGACTGTTGCTTATACTCCATCTGAGAGGAGATACCATATACTACAAGCAGTCAGCATGAACAGAAAGTAGAGGAGAATTATGAATAGTGTGGCAGTTAAAGTTAATGGTCTTATTCCCTTAACCTTCATAGTTTCAAAGTATGGCAGCATCATTTTTTGTTCATTATTTTTCTCTGAAAATATCAAAAGAGCAGAGAAACCCATACTCCAATAGATGATTAAAAAACACCTCAATGCCCAGTATGAGTTGTACTTAAATTAGTCTTTTTTATTCTCTTTTTTCTTGCATGGGAAATATATATATATTTATATATTTACTATTTATATATATTTATATTTTATATTTTTATGCAATATAATATATATTTAAATATATATATATATATATATATGATACAAATAGAATGAATTTAGTAAAACCAGGTGGAAGTGATTAAAAGGCTGCCTCCTTTTCACACTTAAGAAGGTATACTGTTGATAATATCCTGGATTCAAAGAACAAAATCAGTTTGGTCATTGTTTAGCTAAGAAAGCAACCCTTAGCTTTGTAACCTAGCAAAATTCACTTTGTTTTGCTATACTTGCAGTAAGGGAGAATTCTAACAGTACCTTATTATACCATAGTAATTTCTCCATTTAAAGCTGATACTTCCACATGGGCAAATAGCACTGTACTGTGGTCTAAAAGTAATTCATGACATACAAAATTATCATAGGTTTCTAATCAGTGGGATAAATACCCGTTATTTTTCAATGGTCCTGTATTAGCTTTCTACAAAGAAATGTACACAGATACTATGTGATTTAGGAAACTTTGGGACCCATTAGATTTAAAATATCTTGACAGTAAGCCACTTTGAGAAAGATTTTATGAGTAAGATACCATTCCAGAAGTAAACCCTGACTTAGGCATGCTTCATTTCTCCATGCCTGATCCACTGACGCAACTGCTGGGAAAATGCAGAAACAGGACGTATTGTTTCTAGTACTGAATCATGATTTCACAAGTTTAAATGGACATCAGAATTGAACAGCAACCAAATGTTTATCTTCCTACACTTCACTTTTCCCATTAACTCTGCTCATCAATTCCCTCTAATTTTTGCAAAATTTTCTATTTTATTCCAAATTTTAATTTTTCCATTTCCAGACATAAATGCTAACATGTACATCCTTTATACCCTCTTCTCTCTTGTCCCAATAAGGAAGTTCTCTAGCCTTTTACTGAAGGTGAGTCTCAGGCTGGGGGTCCTATTATATCCAGAAGTTTTCACCAAAAAAAATTGTGTTATCTTTTAGTCCTACTCTCTTGTGTATAAAATATCTCCCTCTCAATTAAAAAAATAACTAAAAAGTAAAAAGTAAACCCTCCTATAATTAATATCCTCCCATTCTATCTGTGACTCACTGATACCTATGTTTCCATTGATTTTCTTTTCTTTTTTGTTTTTTTTTTGTGTTTGTTTCCAAGGGGGGTGTTAGAGTGGTGACTTCTAGGGCTATTTTTTCTTCACATCAGGCTTCTTCTGTTTCCAATATATTTTTTTTTTATTGTTACTAAATTTTTTTTCCCAGTGTTCCAAGATTCATTCCCCATGCCCCACACCCAGTGCTCCACACTTTAGGTGTCCCCAGTAACCACCACCAGGCTCTCCCATCCCTCCACCCCCCTCCCTCCAAGTCCCTCAGTTTGTTTCTGTGTCCAAAGTCTCTGTTGTTTCGTTTCCCTCCCTAGATTACCCTAGTTCCCATTTACTTTCCTTCTCCCACTGTCCTCCAGTTTACCCCTCATGCACCGCAAGTAAGTGAAACCATGCGATACATTTCTATCTGTGACTCACTGATACCTATGTTTCCATTGATTTTCTTATGGAAGAATTTCCCTGGAGTGGGATGTCCCATTCCAAATATATATATGGTATGTGTGAGGTGTGTGCGTGTATGTGTAGGGGAATTATTAATCCATTCTCTCCTACTTTCAACTATATTGGATAAATCCCAGCTCAAATTCTCTCCCTTCCCTTCCCTTCCCTTCCTTTTCCTTTCCTTCTCTTCCCTTCCTTTTCCTTGCCTTCTATCTTCTTATATTTTCTCTCTTTCTCTCTCAATTTTTCTCTCTCATATATATATATAAAACATAAACATAGAATTTACTATACCTATTTATATGTAATAAACTATAAAGTATATAAAGATATGGCATAAATTCTGATATCGTATCTCAATCCTTCCTATGTATCTGTGGCTTAGAGAACTGCCTTGGTCCTAAGCTTGAACTTCTTGTCTCTTTAAGTACCGTATATCTTTCTACTCCCATCAGAGTTATCTTGCCATAATATACACTTCCTGCTTAAGACCTCTATTGATTCATTCACCCAACATTTATTGAACCTCTGTACAGTGCCAGTGAAATGCCCAAATTCCGAGACCCCCAAAGACAACCACCAGAGTCCAGAGTCAAAGCCAAACGGCAAAGGTCGTTAATTGTGAGTTCACCTCCACGCACTCGTTACCTGTGATGCTAAGAGGCCCCCAGTATACTTTTAGGGCAGCTTTTATAGGCGGGCACAAACAAGTTCGGGACTTTTCGCGGTACTTGGACTCTTATTGGCTGACATTTAAATTTGAACAACAGCATGATCTGATTGGTTCCCGTGCTTATTAACTGAAACCACAAAGGGGCACTCCCTCCTGCAACACCCAGCATGAAAGGGGGAGGGGTGAGTCTTTCAACATAGCCACATTCCTGGAGCCAAATGGCCATTATCTCTTGTTCTCAGATCTGAAGGCATGGAGAGAGGGGCCCTGTGATTACAGGGTGGCTATAGGAGAACTGCTAGTGTTTTTCCACTTTCTTAGGGTCTAGCAAGCGAGTGTATAGAAGCCAGGTGGCTGTTAGAGGTATAAGGCATAATGGTCCTAATTTTATTTTTCACACTTCTCAGCCAGACCTTATTCTAACACAGTAGATACAGTCATAAAATGAAGAACTTCAAAGGGCTATGGTCTCATGAAGGCTGCTAACAAGAAAATAATTATATAACATCACTTTATGCAGTTCATAGTTTTTTTTTCCTTATTAACCATAAAATGTTTGCACAGTATTGTAGATCTAAGTTTAAATTTGAGACTTTTGTGTTTTCTGGATACTGTGATGATGATGGTTGAAAAAATCTCATTCTGTTTAAAGAGTAAATAAAAGAGCAGATCTTTAATTTCATTAAACTAAGATTCTTACCAAGCAACACCATTAAACTTCCCTCAGGCACAGTGCTCTGTATACTATATAACAGCATCAGTCATGATTTTAAATAGGTTTCATGGGATAACAGAGGATAGAAGCAACCCATGGATGTTTTTTGTATAAGATAGCCTGGACTGACTTCCCCTAAAACAATGAAGTAGCCCTAAGAAAGAAAAGGGATCACAGCACCCCTTGGTCTCTACTCTTCTGTCTAAGCTAATTCCTTTTGTTCATAGGAGTCAAGTGGGTTAGTTGGTTGTACGTCTCCTCGCTTTAATGTAAAAATATTTTGATATATTTTGCAGTTTTGTAGCTGAAGAAGAAGATGGTTGTCTTTACTTTTCATCTCTATTGAGTCCTTAACAGAGAGGTTAAAATCAAACCAAATAAAACCAGTTAGGCCTAATATAAATTCTTTTAAACTTTCCTCTGTTCTCCATCACTAAGGGAGAACTGTTGTTTTGTTTTGTTTTGTTTTTTTAGATTATTTATTTATTTATTTATTTGTCAGAGAGAGAGAGCACAAGTAGGGGGAGTGGCAAGTAGAGGAAGAAGCAGACTCTCTGCTGAGCAAGGAGCCTGATGTGGGACTCAGTCCCAGGATTCTGGGATCGTGACCTGAGCTGAAAGGCAGACACTTAACTAGCTGAGTCACCCAGGCATCCCTGGAGATCTGGCTCTAAAAGTGAGGCTAAATTAGCCACTGAATATTCTGAATCCTTAATCATTAGTAACTCAAGACTACGGACATCAAGTTTTGTGTTAGAAACATAAATTAATCACAGAAGTGGGGAAAAATATTAAAAATATATATTAAATAAACAAGGTTTCCCCCCTTTTATTGATAGTCCACTCTACTTTTAACTATCAACAATCAGAAATGCAAAAGTGGTATCAGTTCATTCCATATAAAGGTAAGACCACATCTCATATGCAATTCAGTTTTCTAAGGTTCTACTGAAGGTGTCGACATCATAGCCCTAAGACTATCACATGAGCTTCGTAAATACATACATACCATTTCAAAAAAGAGCTAATTTTTAGTTAATTCAGAAAAAGAAGAGGAAGTTTGCCTTTCCAATGGGGAAACCATGAACCCTGGATATCAGGATTGACCCTTAGAATTTAAAAGAGGAGAACTTTGGAACATACTATATTAAAATGTATTTCCATATATTCAAAAATAGTTTCAATGTGGTGAATATTTCTATTATTTGAAAATATGGCTTCATTAATTCTAATGGTTTCCAAAATTATATTCACTGGCAAATATAGTATTTGGAATGCCTAGATTCAAAGGGAGAAAAGAATTCTCAAATTTGTTCACGATAAAAATATTTGTAGAATGCTTATGAGTGTTATGGCCCCAAGCTCATCTATTTTGTGCAATTTCTAAGCTAGAATCTTGGCTAAATGTGTGAAATCACTGAACTGTATCTGAGTTTCATGCACGGATGCTTGTGTTTCTTTACATTACAAAAAGGCTTTGAAAAATGGAAGGGATTAATAAAATCAGTTATGTTTAAATTAAAAATGATTTATAGCTTTGTAATGTATATTGTACTCTAGAAACAAAAAGGAAGCTTAAAAATTCCATCTTACATAAATAATTTTATCACTGAGTTAGCAATTTCCCACCTCTAAATGCATATCATTATTAGGTTAAGATATTTTCTTCCTGTAAACACTGTCAAAGCGGTGCTTTTTATGATTCCCTAGGAATTTAAGTCAAAGCTAGCACAGAAGAGCTTCATTTGGGCAGCAAATGGTCAGAGTAGTTCTAATCAGAGCCAACAACCCTCTTGAGTTTAAAATGTCCCCAAGATGTTGTGGTGGTGGTTGTTATTTTAAACTGGGGCTGAATTTTTATGCCATAGCTACATAAATGGACATATTTCTTATGCATCAGGTTCTTGGAGAGATAAAAAGAAAAAAGAAGAGAGAGAACGGATCAAAAATTATTAAGGAGAAAAAAACCCCAAATGAATATCTCTTTTTCCTTTTTAAAATATGTGAACACACACACACACACATACACACACACACATGTCCATCACACACACACTGATGTATTCTATATCCTCTAATGATGGGAATTTACAGTCATACAGGGGGTGGGAGAGCAACATACATAAGTCAATACATAAGGAACTTACAGCACACACTCCTCTTCTCTCTCTTGAATTCTTCTCAGTGCTCTGTACTTCCTCACCCAATTCACATTTTCCACTTCACCATGTAAACCCCTCAATTCATTGTGAAGAAATTCCTTAATCCTAAATTCCTTGAATGCTGTCTGCCCCATCACCGTTTCATTATCATGACAGAAACCTCTTAAAGTATAACTATCAAAGTCTCATGTCAGCTGAATATGCAAATTGGAAGAGAAAATATTCATTATTTTACATTATCCAAACCCACCCATGTTAAGTGATACCACACTTCGGTAGAGAGTAATACTACATATAATAATACCAATTTTTGAAGATGACCTTTGTCAGGGACTTCATTATTACCCACCACTGTTCTGTTGGAAAAATGTTATTAGTCACATTTTACAGACAAGGAAACTGAAACATAGAAGGTTAATTACTTGATCCTGACCCTGACCCAAACTCTAACCCTGATATCAGGGTAAGGAAATACACTGGGAAGCTGAGATTTGAATTTAGTTGTGTCTTACCCTGCAACATTACCCTTTCACACTATCGCTTGTCCTACATTTTTGATGGAGCCGCTGCTGGCCTTTAATTAACAGATACATTTATGAGAGGAATAATAACATTTAGAGAATGAGATGTAGAAATCCTGATAAGGACCATTTTGACTGCACATAAAATAGAAAAAGCACATGTGTGCCTAAACAGTTGGGTTCCACTGAGATGAACTGTAACAACTCAAGTATTTAGAGGAACTGTTCATTTTTCTCTCTATCTCTCAGTTGTCACATCATTGATACTTTCCAACAATCAAGGAATAAGAGATTTTAATTAATTGTCCATGTTCTGGTCACTGATAGTAAATGCTATGAGATCTATTCAATGCCTGATTCCCATAATGTGTCAGGAATCATAAAATGCCATTTTTTCTTGATGTCTACTTATTTTATTTGTATTATAGGTCACCAGAGTTTTCTTTGTTTTTCTCGCAAATGTTTTTATTGCAAGAAAAATTACCAGTTACATTTAATATGCTAGATTTACATTTTGAAATGAATTTGCCATTAAAGCAATGACACCTTCACAGTTCCGGTGATGAAAATGTCTGAAAACCTCATAGAATGCATAGATGCACAGGTTTCAGCAGTGCAAACTCTATGAAGCAGCAATACCTTCATATCTAGATTAAATCCATTTTATAAATGCAGAAATTACTTCCCTTGACATCCTCCATTATATGGATATCCTTTCAGACCACCTTCCAAATACGTTCTACTATATGGATAATTTCAGCCAATGAGATGAAGTTTCAAGTTCTTCAGTAAATCTTTCTTAAGAAAAAAAAATAAATAAAGCCTAACGTCTTAAAGAGATTTTTAGTGTTTCCTCTATTCTTCTAGCCGGGAATAAAGATATATTGCTTAAAAGAAAAGTGGCCATCTTATTGTATAAATCCTATACAGTACATAATATTGAGCAGATAAATTTTAAAGGATCTAAATAAAAGGAATGATAGGTCATATTTATGGATCAAAATACTATAATTTTTAAGATGCCTATTCTCTCCAAATTGGTCTATAGCTGCAATCCCAATGAAAAATTCCAATCAAAATCTCAGACGTTTTATTTCTTTTTAGAAGTAGATACATTGGGGCGCCTAGGTGGCTCAGTTGGTTGGGCGACTGCCTTCGGCTCAGGTCATGATCCCGGAGACCCAGGATCGAGTCTCACATCGGGCTGCTCGGTGGGAAGTCTGCTTCTCCCTCTCTCACTCCCCCTGCTTGTGTTCCCTCTCTGGCTGTGTTTCTTTCTGTCAAATAAATAAAATCTTAAAAAAAAAAAAAAGAAGTAGATACATTTATTCTAAATTCACATGGAAATGCAAAATCTAGAATGTCAAAGCAACCTTGAAAAATAAAATTAATTAGAACTATTTGATTTCAAGTGATAATAACCTAATATAGTAAGGTATTGATATAAAGATAAACTAATATACGAACGGAAAAGGATCAGTTCTACACTTAGACTCACATGTATATGATCAATTGATTTTACCAAAGGTATAAAGGTAATTCAATGGAGAAAGGATAGTCTTTTCACCAAATGGAAAAAATGTAGTTTAAAACCCCCTGAAATTTGGATACACACATAAAAAATGAACATCAATTTAAAATCAACATAGATTATATATACATGTGAAACCTAAAACTAAAACTTCTAAAAGAAAATATCAGACAAAATCTTTGTGACCTTGGGTTAGGAAAGATTGTGTTTGATATGAGACCAAAGGCATAATACACAGAAGACAAATTGATAAAATCAACCTCATTCACATTTAAAATTTCTAATGTGCAAATCACACTTTTAAGAGAAAGAAAAACAAACCATAGGCTGAGAAAAAGTATTGTTAAGTCACACATCTGACTATAAAACTCAATATCAAGAAAACAAACAAACTAAAAAAAATGGGCAATATATCTTAATAGTTGCTTCGCCAGTAAAGATATAAAGATGGCATATGAGTACGTGGAAAGATATTCAATATCACTAGCCATTTGGTAAAAGCCAATTTCAATCATAATGATACACCACTAGATTTAAATTAAAAAGATTGACCATGCCACTGTGTTAATAAGGATATGAAGTAATTCAAAGTCTCATACATTGCTTGTGGAACAGTAATATGGTACAGCCACCTTGTAAAACAGATCAGAAGTTTCAAAAAACATTAATATTTACAATAAGTTTACTGCAGTATATTTTACTGTATATTATGATACATAAACAATATAAACTATTTAAGACATATTAAATAACTCACAATAATTTAATAAAACAGATATGTGCTATATGGCCAAGCCATCTAAAGAGGAAAGCAAGTATATGTCCATATAAAGCCTTTCCTACAAATATTCATAGCAGCCTTGTTTCTAACAACCCAAGCGGAAAGCAGCCCAATCGTCTATCAGTAGGTGATTGGATAAACAAATGTTGAAAGATCCATAAAATGGGCTATTATTCAGTTATAAAAGAGAATTTAATATTGATATGCATGACCTCATGAATTAATCTCAAAATAATTATGCTTAGTGAAGGAAGTCATATGAGAAAAGGAGTATGAGTTGTATAATTTCATTTTTATAAAGTTCCTGATAATGAAAACGTATTTTCAGCATCAGAAAGCACATCAGTAGCTCCCTTGGGATGGAAGAGATGAGGAAGAAAAGGAACACAAATGGACCTAAGTAAGGGAATTTTGAGGGGTAATAAGTATGTGAATTATTTCGATTGAAGTGGAGAATCTATGTGTTATACATAGGCCTAAACTTATCAAATTGTTTACTTTAAATATGTGTAGCTAATTGCATGCCAATTATACCCCAATAAAGTTTTCTTTCATGATGTTCAAAAGCAGAAAGGGTATATTTTATGAAATGAAAAAGATGTTGGAAATTGGCAAAAACAAAAGAGGCCATCATACCACAAAATGGACAAAAGTAATATGCTCAGTTATTTAGGAAGCCATAAAGACAGGATCCTTGATCCCTGTTGGGATTAGCTATATCAGCTGATACACCAACTCTGGCCCTCTTAACTCCAGATTTGTTGTAGTGGAGGAAAAATAAATGACAAATGACTAATTATTTAAGCAACTTTTAGGTTTGTTGTTGCCCTTAAATGCAGCTGAATGCAATTCTGACCAATAAAAATGTTAAGGTATAATGGATGGCGCTCTGCTTAAAAATGACAGGATAAAATCAATTTGTTTCAGAAATGTGGGCTGATAACCAAAAACAAATTGGAAAAATAAATACAGCAGAGCAGCACAAAGGAAAGATAAATGATACTGAGAACCAAAGAGGATTAATAGTTATATTTTGACATAGTTCAATTCCCTGGATATTTGAGGCATTTGGGTTTAGCACATGATGAAGAGGAGACAAGGAGCTAGAATTGGAAAAGCTGTACAAAAGTAGGGAATGACTATGAAGGCAAATTGCACTCAGCTGGAACCCAGAATCTGGTCATCAAGACAAAGTGGGGGTTCTACATAGTAGCAGACCTCAAGAGCATCACCAATTTTTAGTCCATAATAATCAAATTATGGACATCAACAGAGTGTAAAAATTGGAAATGACCTAGGAAGAAACAAATGTCAGAAACCTGAGTCCAGGTAACTTATTAGGAACTGGAACTGGCAATTTAAGACCAGAACTAACTATATCAAGGGAAACAGTGTAAGACAATTGTGCCAGAAAAGCTTCATTTTTAAAAAAGCAGACTATAACCAATGTTTATTAATTTTGAATAATAGCTGAGATGGGATATGCACATATAAAAACAAAGTACATAACAGATTCCGATAGTATAGAATATGATAAAAAACATAATTAGCAACAGACTTGTTTGAGTTGCCTTTTATAAAGAAATAGTAACTTAAACCAGTGCAGACATATAAAAATTGTCAATCCCTCCTCTTTAAAGCAGAATTTAATTAATTAATTACATGTCATAATTCCTATTCTTCATTTCACTTTGTGCACATTTGGCAAAAATAATTTGAGACTTGTTTCACCTTTCTTGATTAGGGTATAACTGAATCCATAGGAAATTAATTTAGATCCAAGACAAAGTAACCAGCACAAGTATTCAAGTTACAGCCATAATTTTAATTATCTAGATACACTGGAGAAGCCATCTTAACATATTTGGATAGTGACAAGTATGAGACAAATATTCACAATAGAAATGGTAGTAGCTATTCCACTTAAAGTTGTAAACTTATAATTAATAAATATTGCTCTTTAGATTTTCTAAAAGGCCAAGTCAATACCAAGGAAAGAATCTTTAAATGTCATTTTAGGCATTCTAATACTTCCTAATTGTGGCTGGTGTAAGATATTTCCTCTGCTAATCATGCAAACAACACGAAATTTTTTTCTCATTTATTTCCTCCCCCCCCCTTGGAAGGTGCTTTATCTTGGTAAAAATACAAATGTTCTCAATAATTAAATTAATAATGACCTATTTTAAGATTATTTCAATTAAAGGTTAAACAGTAAATTACTGGTGCTTGATGAATTTTCTGATTTTCAAATGTAGTTTATGGATTATGATTTTACAAGAAAAATGTTCTCTATTATACACACTATTCCTGAATTATAGCTAAATACTAAGAAAGAACTGAATCAGAATTCAATATTAGTCAAAACTGAAGCCTAAATTCTTTGAGCAAAAATGTTCTGTTTGACATATTTAAAATTCACAAACATTAAAAATATTTGACACTTAAAGGCATTAGCCTTTAATACTTTGAGGTTAACTTTCACATTAATAAAGCTCAAAATAGCATGTTATGAACAAGAAATTGACTTACTGTGGTGAAGTCCAAATTTCCAGTAATACATCTTATTAACAGTAACAATATAATGGATGTTAAAAAGTCTTTTTTTTTTATTGTTACTTAAATTTTTTTTCCAGTGTTCCAAGGTTCATTCCCCATTCCCCACACCCAGTGCTCCACGTTTTAGGTGTCCCCAGTACCCACCACCAGGCTCTCCCATCCCTCCACCCCCCTCCCTCCAAGTCCCTCAGTTTGTTTCTGTGTCCAAAGTCTCTGTTGTTTCATTTCCCTCCCTGGATTACATATATACAATGGAATACTATGCCTCCATCAGAAAGGATGAATATCCAACTTTTGTAGCAACATGGACTGGACTGGAAGAGATTATGCTGAGTGAAATAAGCCAAGAAGAGAAAGTCAAGTATCACATGGTTTCACTTACTTGCGGTGCATGAGGGGTAACCTGGAGGACAGTGGGAGAAGGAAAGTAAATGGGAA
>PITA01026582.1:0-22393 GCA_004023965.1 Spilogale gracilis
TATTTCACTCAGCATAATCTCTTCCAGTCCAGTCCATGTTGCTACAAAAGTTGGATATTCATCCTTTCTGATGGAGGCATAGTATTCCATTGTATATATGTACCACATCTTCTTTATCCATTCATCTGTTGATGGGCACCTTGGCTCTTTCCACAGTTTGGCAATTGTGGCCATTGCTGTGATGAACATTGGGGTACATGTGGCCCTTCTTTTCACTACATCTGTATCTTTGGGGTAAATGCCCAGTATTGCAATTGCAGGGTCATAGGGTAGCTCTATCTTTAATTTTTTAAGGAATCTCCACACTGTTTCCAAAGCGTCGCAGCACTGCTTTTTCATCTGGTCACTGCTGCTGCCTTCATGATCTTCAAAATTGAAAAGGAAGGATTTTTTAAAATTGTCTCCTCACCGTGAACAGCCCCTTATGATGCCGAGCTTGAAACCAATGGACTGAGTGCCACATAGAAGGTAGCATCCACAAGCAGCCAGAAGGGGTTATGCCCGCAAACCATAATTGAGTAGCCCTGCTCCAGTGTGCCTATCTCTCCGCTGCTTCTATTGCATGGGAATTCTCAGCTTCTCCGGGAACATCTTCCATCTTTGCTGGAGACAGCTTTTATTCCTCCCACATTATTGTTCCTCTTTGTGTGATCATCCTAGTGCCCCAGAAAGCTTCTCCTGTCACTGGGACAAAGGGGGAAGCCAGGTATGGAGGACGACAGTGTGTAATTTCAACACTTTAGTTCCCTTGCCTGTATTCAGAAAGTGAGCATGTGGTTGGCATCCCCACTGTGATCCTGCTCTTAAACTCTTTCATTATGCGATCCGCTTGATATCTCACATAGAAGACGTAATAAAGTGTTTGGAATGTCGGTTGTATTTGGCTACAGACAGAGAAGGGAAATATTTCCAAATCATCATGTATATGGGGCTCCTGGGGGTCTCAGTTGCTTAAGCATTTGCCTTAGGCTCAGGTCATGATCCCAGGGTCCTGGGATGGAGCCCCGCATAGGACTCCCTGCTCAGAGTGAAGTCTGCTTCTACCTCTGCCTCTCCCCCTGGTTTGTGTGTTCTCTCTCCCGCTCACTCTCTCTCTCAAATAAATAAATAATTTAAAAGAGATCATAATATATAATGAGAAACTTATCAATGCATCTCTCATGAGTTTTTCCAGGAAAAATAAAAAAGAATTCAAAGCAATCTTCAGTTTGCTGAAGTTATATTCGTAGAAATAGTACTTTACAACTTTCCTCAGGAGGAAAAAAAAGAAATCATCTTAAGCATCATCCTCTATTTTTTAAAATGTACTGTTTCCAGCCTTTTAAAATATTTTTCAAGTATTATTTGGGGAACAACAAAAAAAATAAAAATAAAAATAAGTTCAAAGGCATTCTTTTTTTGTTTTAGATCTCATTCTAATTCTCTTTTATAAAAACTTGCAACCACTTTTAATATGGCTTTTTTTCCAAGTAGCTATTATTAGATTTACTGTAAAGGTGAATCATTAGAGGGATTGTTTTGGTAAATTAAATGCTAATTTTTCAGAATGTCATTCAAGCCTCAGGAATTTTCTAGTGCCTACCATGCTGCGTACAAAAGTATCCCAGGAGCAATGCCCCTAGGCTCACACTTGTATTCATGAAACAATTTAAAAACAAGTCATTATTTTTTGATTTATTCTTTTTTAACTCACGAAGCAAAATGGCACCTCCTGTTTTTCCCACCAAACTGTCTTTAGTTGCATAGGAAAGAAATTCCTTGATTTTTATTAAGAATTTTCATTGCCTATGACATAAAAGCTCTCAGAAACATGGGCTTATAAAAAGTCTGATTATGGATTCTTCCTGCCCTTTTCTTTACTCCCTCATTTGAAAATCTAATGTATCTTTATGATGCCTACAGGGAAAAAGCTAAGTCAAGTGGTGATTGTTGTTTAAAGTAAAAAACCTAAAGGCAAGGAAATTTGGTTTTGGGATTCTGTTTTTTTGAGAGAGAAAGAGAGAATTAATCAAACTTGTCTTTAATAAATCCCATGTTTTTGAGTCCCAATGTTGACTCTATTTCTTGAATCCCAAACTTACCTTCAACCCTGAATTCCTGCTGCAAAGGTTCTTGCATTAGTCCTAAGGACGCCTGTTGTTAACTCTCACCAGTTCCTTTTCGCTCTTTAACCAGTTTGCTGGTTAAATCTGTTCTGCATTTGTATATTTACCTGTTTTTCATGACTCCTCTATCCAGAGCCTGAAAGTCTTAACAACATCCTACTCCTCCCCACCACTGTGAAATTTATTCTACAAAATTTGGAAGCATGATGGCAAACTCCAGGCTTTCACCTGAGAAAGGTTGCCATGGTATCAAATCAGGAACCTGCCCTTCTGGCAAGTTTTTTGTTTTGTTTTGTTTTGTTTTCTTTTATTCATTTGAGAGAGAGAGAGAGAGAGAGAGAGAGAGAGCATAAGCAGGGAGAGAGGCAGAGAGAGGTAGAAGCAGACTCCCTGCTGTGCTGGGAGCCCAATGAGGGGCTCGAACCCAGGACCTGGAGATCACAACCCGAGCCAAAGGCAGATGCCCAACCATCTAAGCCACCCGGGTGCGCCCTTACCCCCCACAAGTTTTCTGTCACTCCAAGTAACCCTGTAGAATTACCCACTAGAATTTATCAACATTGAAAAGGGACTGTTTTTTTCTCTTCTTCACAAAAGAGGGTGCCATAAACACTCATTCTTGAGTTTCATGTAAAAAGTCAAGTCTCTTGAGGTATACAGATGAGGAAATGTTTGGATTGGTAGTGGAAGGAATGAATAGCTTTTATAAATTGGAGAAATGAATTCTTAGTTTGGTTAAAAGTACATTCTACACCTTATTTCCCGTTCAATAAATGAAACATTTTTGTGGAAACAAGCCTAAGGTTTTGTGAATAGCTCCTTACTTTTTCTCATCTGCTAGGAACATTTTTCAAATACAAATTAAAAAAATAAATCCCTACAAGAATTTTATGTTCTTACTCCTTTGCTGCTGAGGCTCTATATCATAACTTTATGTCATAAGGCTTAGCTGAGTTTCTCTCTGATAGAATCCTTAGCAGAGTTAAGTAAGCATCAGATAAAAACAGCTTGATCTTACTGTATTGCACATATTTCTCAGCATTTAGCCAAGAATTTTGAGATTTCTTTTTTTTTAGGATTTTTTTTTTCATTTATTTGTGAGAGTTGAGTGAGTGATGGAAAGCACAAGAAGGAAGAGGAGCAGAGGGAGAGCCAGAAGCAGACTCCCTGTCAAGCAGGGAGCCTGACTCTGGCTTAATCCCAAGACTCTGGCATCATGACCTGAGCTGCAGGCAGATGCTTAAGGGACGGAGCCACCTAGGCGTCCCAGGAATCTTGAAATTTCAAATGTTAACTATTTTGAAAAACTTTACTATTTCTGTCATGATATATGTAGATCTCTAAAATCTTCTGAATATTCATTATAAATCAGATATTTCTTTTTTTTAAAGATTTTATTTATTTATTTGACAGAGAGAGATCACAAGTAGGCAGAGAAGCAGGCAGAGAGAGAGGAGGAAGCAGGCTCCTCACTGAGCAGAGCCTCACTGAGCAGTGCGGGCCTCGTCCCAGGATCCTGAGATTATGACCCGAGCCGAAGGCAGAGGCTTTAACCCTCTGAGCCACCCAGGTGCCCATAAATCAGATATTTCATGAAGCTGTGATTTTTGGATAATTCATTTGGTCTCTAAACTATCATCACTCTTTTACCTATAAGGAAAAAAGCAAAAGCCAATGTCACTTGCACTAAGAAATCATAGCCATTTGAATCTTCAAAAGTTTTGTCATGAACAATTAAGTTTTCTGTAGTAAGATTATATGCATACATAAAAATCATCAGCAATTTTTTGTTCCTTTTGTGTAGTTACATAAAAATGATATTTTTCTACTCTTGTCATATATTTTGCCTCTTTAATATCAGCTATAGAATTGGAAATTCATGGTTTGGAGAAGCAGGAGGGATTGCAGAGATGATATCTCTATTATTTCTGGATGACCCGCAAAGATGCAATTTCATATGAACTTCATTTAAAAATACCTCATGACTTCCGTGTGAAATTTAAATCATAAAAAATACACTACTGAGCCAAGGGAATTTAACGACAATTTTATAGAAATCGAAAGGTTTATTATATGTGTTGAAGGGTAATAGAAACCAGTTTACATTCTACTGTTTCCATTTTCTTTTTTTGGGGGGGGGGATTATCATCACTTTCTCATTCCTTTGTATTATTGTCTGCTATTTATTGTGAGGGGACTGCATTGTACAACTTATTTTGAATCTTTTGAACTGTGCTAGTATGGTAATGGTCCTCCTGACAGGATCAGAACTGCATAATGTGAATCTCAGAAGGTTTTCCCAGAAGACAAATCGCAAAACAAATAAATGTGGAAAGAAGCCAGCTCAAGAACTGATTTTTATCATTAGTATAGCAAATGAATAGTGACTAGCCTGAAGATGCATGGTAAAGGTATAAAAACTATTTGTACAGATCTCTCTCTCTCTGTCTCTCTGTCTCACTCTCTCTCACACACACATATATGCACACACTGGTGCATATGTGCATGTGCACAAAGCTTATCAGCAGGAAAATACTTGAGATGTATTAAACCGAGAGCATTCAACTTATATTACTCAAAATAAGGTCACCTCACTGAGGGAAGGGAAAGTGAAAAGTGCCATGTAGAAAAAGAAAATGGCAAAGAGAAAAGCAAATGTGTTTGTTCTTTCATGTTATAAATATAAATAGTTTTAACATTGAAAAGAAACAATAAGGGGCTCCAGGGTGGCTCAGTGGGTTAAGCATTCGACTCTTGGTCATTCAGGTCAAGATCCCAGGGTGATGAGACGGAGCCCAGCTTCCTCAGGGTTCCACTCTCAGCATGGAGTCTGCTAGTCCTTCTCCCTTCCCACTCTGCACCTACTCCCAGGACTCCCAGGCCCACTCACTCTCTCAAAAAAAAAAAAAAAAAAAGAAAAGAAAAGAAAAGGAAAAAGAAAAAGAAACTATGAGAACATATTCTGGATTATGTATGCATGGATTCATTGAGTGCTTACTTCCTGCCAGAGATTTTACTAGGTGCTGGGTATGCAAAGGTAATAGATATTACTCCTGTCCTCAGAAATGAATGATCAGAAAACACAGCAATAAGTAAAATGACAGAGGTAAGCGTAAAATCTAAGGAAGCCCCAGAAAGAAATTAATATGTTTTGTTTTGTCCTTTCTCAGATTTAATTAATGTATCTTATTGTTTTCTCCAAATTTCCACTCTGGCTCCCAAATAATCATGTTCTTTGTAAGTGGTTCTCCAAAAAATGGGAAAATTTTACTTAAATTTGCAATGATATTTTAGTATTTAACTATTTTTGTAACTCATGAGTATGATTTGGCTTTTTTTTTTTTTAAGATTTTATTTATTTGACAGAGAGAAACACAGCCAGAGAGGGAACACAAGCAGAGGGAGTGAGAGAGGGAGAAGCAGGTTTCCCGCCGAGCAGGGAGCCCGATGTGGGACTTGATCCTGGGTCTCCAGGATCATGACCTGAGCCGAAGGCAGTCGCTTAACCAACTGAGCCACCCAGGCGCCCCCGATCTGGCTTTTTAATCTGTAGTCAAGACAGACTGTATTACTTTTCATCTAGTATTTACAACCCCCATCCTTCCTGCAGGGAGAGGGGGAGGCATATACTTCCCTATCACAGTGACAAGGGGGTTGGACATGTGACTTGTTTCAACCAAAGGAATGTGAGCTGATGTGACATACACCCTATCCTTGAAGAGGTATTAAATATGCTTGCATGGTTTGGTTTGGCTTCTTGGGCTTCTGATCTCTGCCAAAGGAAGAGCCTTCCTCAGATAGTCCTGAACTGAGGAAAACACATAGAGCCCATCGAAGCTCTATGAGCACAAAATAAATCTATATTAGGATAAGCTCCTGAAATGTTGGGCTTGTTTGTTATTGCAGCAAAAAATAGTACTAGTACAAGAGTCAACCTTATCAGCACACTTGTGTGAAAACCATAAGAAGTATTAAAAAAGGCAGGACTTTGAAGTGACTTTCAAAACAAAAAAACAAAAAATTTAAAAAAAGCACACATGGATTGTGGGATATGCTCTATTTCTATCACTTTTAACACAATGCCCTCCTTTTTGTAGCAAAACATGTGCATAGGATATAAATATTTAGGGCCCAGACAATAACCTACAGCTATGTCTATGTGTCTCTTTGTATTAGTAATTAAGAGTTGTGTATCTCTCAGGATGCCCCATAGGTTATAAAATTAAAAGGATTCCTTTTTACAATAAAATCTATTGCCCATAATCCAATTCAGTGACGAAACTGACATGAAGAAAAAGAGTTTTATCCTAATGAAATAGAACTTCGGGCTTATGAAATGGTTCAGACAGTTTTCACTATCCACTAATGGCCACATGAAATAAAATAAAAGAAAGAAACCATGTCATATGTCTACAACGGTGTTATATATAGCTATACCCCCAGATACATGCGGTACTAAAAACAGTAACCCCAAACATTAGTAATATCCTCATTTGTAGCAAGCTTCTAGTTCTACCAGAGAAAGATTTCTCATTCAATACTGTGCATTAGTAGTAGATCTCAAAATTTTAAAAATCATCTGTGACTAACACTCATCTTGTTTATATTTCTGCTCTACAGTATTTGCATATTATAGTTATTTGTCTATCTCAAAGCAACCTCCCTGTTCCAAAATTAATTCTAATGTTGAAGATTTGTTATGTGTGGGTGGAGAGAATATAAGCATATAAAACATAATGATATTATGTCATTTCCAGCATGAGTATTTTTATAAACTCTAAAATCATGCAGGAAAGCATATTTTTATAAATTGAGAAATGTTTTATAAGCACTGGTGGGATATAGACTTACTTCACAAAAACACCTATTGGCTCATTCTTGAACTATCTGCTATTTTTCATCTAAATGAAAATTATTTTTACAGCTGATTTTTGCAGCAGTTTTTCATTGTACCCTGCAGATATATTAATGTGTTTTTATCACGTTGACATGTTATTATAAATAAATCCATTTTATGTTAAACCGACAGTGTTTCTCCCATGCTTATATTAAGAGGAAGTGGGGGATGAGCTTGAATCAAAAGAAATATCTGTAATAGTCCCTCCAGGAGTCCCTCTAGACCTTTGCCAGCTGATTTGGGGCAGGGGAAGGGGGATAGTAGAATAGGGGAAATACAATAATTTAAAATAGAAACAAAAATATTTTCCCAAAGTTCCTTGAATTGAAAGAAAAAAATATGTTTGGGATGAACTATATGAATTTATTTGCATCCCTTTGTTTATTCCACATGAACCCACAGCCAAACAAGTAAAGCTTATGGTTGCACAGTTGGAGACTTAGTACTTCTTCATTTTATAAAAATAAAACCACAGGTGACTGTATACCAGGTGGTCTGAATTTATACATGTAGCAAATAGGTAATGAATTATTTCCTCCACTTCCTCTAGGCACAGAACAGATGCATTCATCATGAATCTGTTATACACTGAATGTAAGAGACTAGATATTAAGGCTGAAAATAATGTTTTGAGATGGCATTTTGCCTATTCATTCCTTGATTTGTTCCTTTGTCCTTTTCTTCATTTATTTATTCATTCACTTGACAATAAATATTTATTGAGCTCTTCCCGCGAAGTTGGCTCTGCACTAAGTTCTGGGAATACAGCTGTAAATAAACACAGGAGGAGCTCAAAAGACAATTTCAGATCCTTCTCAAATTCACTCATCCATTTATTCACATTTATTTCCAACACATACTACAATGAACAGAGTCAAGCACACATGGATTTAATTTGCACTTAACAGTGAGGTGATCTTGGGCAAGTTGTTTAAATTCTCCAAGCCTCAGCTTTCATATCTGCTATTTACCTTGAAGAATGATGGAGTCGATTACAAACATAGCAGATCAAACTGTTTGATATTTTATTCTCTCCTACCCCACATCAAATCTCACCTGTTTCCCACGTGTTAGGTCCTAGGGATACAAAATGGGTAGGATGTATTTCCTAATTCTTAGTTGGAGCTAAGAATATAGAGAAATAGCAAATGTGGTCCTCATCTCCTGGAAAACTAAATTTAGACTCATAATGAGTAACATTTAATATATGCCAAGCATTGTCCTAAGCACTTGTACGTGGATGGACTCACTCTTCTTCACAGTAACCTACAAAATAAGAATTATGCACATCCTGTTCTCTGTGTGAGAAAGGGACAACGCGGGAAGATTGGACCCCTTGGCCAAAGTCACACAGCTAATGAGTAGCAAAATGGAATTCAAACCCAAGCTGCCTGTCTCAGGAATCTGTGTTCTTAGCCAGTGCCTATAGAAGGGAGGTCACTGAAACAAAACAAGAGATGGTAAACATTTTATAAGTGATCTAAGCAATTAGGGAATGAGGGAAGAGAAATCAGAATGTAGGGTCCAGAGCTTGAGAAACATAACATTTAGTAAAAAACTATAGAAATGATCCCTTGAAAGTATGGTCTTAACATTTTAGTAGAAGGAACAGTGAATCATGACAAGAGATATTATTGGGCATTTCAAGAAGGTTTTATTTTATCTTTCTAGAAAATTATTCTTTTAAATATCTAACACAAATGTATTATGCTTTGGGTATGAACCATTCTATTTGGTGAAGATGAAAAACATACTGAGAAAAAAAATTAAAAATTTTTATTGCTTCTGATTTATAAAAGTAATACATGCTAACATAGAAAATTAACAAAAAGCAAAATAATAAAGAAAAGCACTTTAAAAGTCACTGCCAGTTTTATCAACCAAGATGATAATCACTTTAAATATAGGAATATTTCCTTTGAGTCTCTTTTCTGTGCATATCAGATTAAATCTATTTTTACATAAAAATAAACAATCTATGCAATTTTCAGTCTTGTTCTTTTTCTTTTTAAGATTTATTTATTTATTTTAGAGAGTGGAGAAGGGTAGAGAGAGAGAGGGAGAGAGAGAGAGAAACTCAAGCAGACTCCTCACTGAGCCTGGAGCCCAATGTGGGACTCAGTCTCATGACCCTGAAATCATGACATGAACCAAAACCAAGAGTCAGTCACTTAGCTAACTGAAACATCCGAGCACCCCTCAGTCTTGTTCTTTTCACTTAATGTTTTATCCTGAGCAAAAAATGTTACTTTTTTGTTGATACCCCAGTAGTCCCTACCCTCCATCCCTGCTTTACCATCTCTGTAACCCCTACCACCATTGACATACTACAGTGTTTTTATTTTATTTTGTGCATCTCTTGTTCCTCTCTTCCCCCCCCCCATACACATTCAAGATAGTGATCTCCATGAGTGGAAGAATATGTTTATTCTATTCTCAACTGTATTCCTAGCGCCTAAAAAATGCCTGGCACACAGTAGGTGTGCTATTTCTTAAATGAATGTCAAAGAGGAAGGCATAATAGCACTACCACTAGAGATAATTCCTGGATTTAAAAGTCGGTCGAGGGGTGGGGTGCCTGGATGGCTCAGTTGGCTAAAGGTCAGACTCTTGGTTTCCATACAGGTCATGATCTCAGGGTTGTGGGATCGAGCCCCATGTCAGGCTCCATGCTCAGTGTGGAATCTGCTTGAGATTCTCTCTTTCTCCCTCTGCCCCTCCCCCAGCTTGATGGCTCTAAATTAAATAAATAAATAGAGTCTTTAAAAGTTGGTCAAATAATGTAACTATGAAAACACATATTAATGCACCATACATAAGTCCATGGTTCTTAACATTTATGCCATTTCTAGTTATTTGGCCTAACATACATAGATAATATGATGAATTCCTCATGAATAGTGAATTAGATGATTGCAGTTTACATGCAATTGTTTTCTCATAAGGAATTCTTTTTTTTTTAAAGATTTTTATTTATTTATTTGATAGAGAGAGAGAGATCACAGGTAGGCAGAGAGAGAAGGGGCAGAAAGCCTGATGTGGGACTCCATTCCAGGACCCTGAGATCATGACCTGAGCCAAAGGCAGAGGCTTAACCCACCGAGCCACCCAGGTACCCCAAGGAATTCTTTTTAAAACTCTCTTTTCTCCCATCATATTTTTTGTCTTATCTTTTCACTGTGCTTCATTCATTCCCAATATTCCTGGTCCCTACCTTCACTGTTTTCTAAAATTTGGGGTTTGTTTTCAGTGATAGTCTATGATATGTCACACATATGTACTTTCTTTCTGAATTTGATTTTACTTTGATTGATGGTTTGTTGGTTTGTTTAGCAAGCCAGGTCTTATAATGTCTGTCTGTCTGTCTATCTTTCTATCATCTATCTATCATCTATCTATCATCTATCTATCATCTATCCATCTTCCATACATTCAATTAAATTAACCAATTCCCTGCAGTTCCGAGATGTCAGGTGGTGAGGCATGGGCCAGCCCACATGAACTCCCATCTTCCTATCTAATTAAAATCTGAATCATTAGGGCGCCTGGGTGGCTCAGTCCGTTAAGCGTCTGCTTTCAGCTTTGGTCAGGATCTCCAGGCCCTGGAATTGCCTCGTAGTGGGCTCCCCAATCAGGGAGGAACTTGCTTCTCCCTTTGCCTCTGCCCCGTCCTCTTGCTCTCTCAAAAAAGTAAATAAAATCTTTAAAAACCTGAATCATTAAGTATGTTTACATTTGTAGTCTTTCCCCCCATTTTTATCACTAATGATTATTTTTCTTTCATCTTTTACATATGCACATAATAAGATACATATAACTGCATTTTAAACTCAAGTCAATGCTATAAAAATTATTAAAATGAGATAATGCACAAGAAAGTTTTCGGTAAGCTTTCAAGCTCTATGCAAACATTACCCTGATGCAAATACCATTAACTCACATTATCTCTGACTACATAGCCTGTCACATATACACACCACTCTCTCTGTGTGAAAATCTTTCATATGCTAGAAGTTTACTATAAAATCCTCATTCCAATTTCTTTTTTTTTTAAGATTTTATTTATTTATTTGACAGAGAGAGATCACAAGTAGGCAGAAAGGAGGAAACAAGCTCCCTGTTGAGCACAGAATCCGATGCGGGCCTCCATCCCAGGACCCTGAGATCATGACCTGAGCCGAAGGCAGAGGCTTTAACCCCCGGGGGCCACCCAGGCACCCCTCATTCCAATTTCTAGCCTGAATAGCCTGACTTATTTATAATTTCTTCCTACAATCTTTTCTCAAACTCTTTTTTTTAAAAGATTTTATTTCTTTATTTGAGAGAGAAACACAGCTAGAGAAGCGGGGAGAGTGAGAAAGGGAGAAGCAGGCTTCCTGCCAGGCAAAGAACCCCACGCAGGGCTCAATCCCAGGACTCCGGGATCATGACCTGAGGGGAAGGCAATTGCTTAACCAACTGAGCCATCCAGGTGCCCCTTTTCTCAAACTGTTAATGCTTTTCTTTCTTTTTTTTTTTTAACTTCTCTCTGATCTATCATTCATTCTGTCTTTGTTAGTCTGGCAATCTGACAAGTGAACTTCACTTTATGAAAAAGAGCTTTGTGAAAATGGAATATGTTATAAATTGTGTCCTATTATGAATGCACTAAGTTACTTAAACACCCTCTGCAGAGGGAAGTTAGGAAAGGACTTCTATTTCTGGAGCACCTACTCCATGGCCCATCTGTAGTGTGACCTTAAATCTTTGCTTCTCCCAAGCTCTGGTTTCCTCATCTGTAAAGTAGGGGCTCACATCAACCCCTCCTGCAGTAGTTTTCAAAGTGGTTTGGGGTGCTGGGGCACATGTGAAAATGTGTGGGAGTATTTTCAACCCACAGTGCCAGAGAAATGTGGGTAGGAGACAGGGATATAAGTAACCCCAGAAGCTTCCCTCATCTAGAAATTGCCTTGCAACAAAATGTTGGTGGTGCCTCCATTTAGGCTCAGATAAAGCAACTCTTTGCAGATGTCCCTCTGAGAAACCTGTGGACACTAGATGGCGGGACAGGGAAGCTTTAAGATTAAGAAAAAGAAGTCAGCATTCAAAATCCATGAGATGGGCACCTGGGTGGCTCATTGGGTTAAAGCCACTGTCTTCGGCTAAGGTCATGATCTCAGGGTCCTGGAATTGAGCCCCATATCGGGCTCTCTGCTTGCAGGGAGCCTGCTTCCTCCTTTCTCTCTGCCTGCCTCTCTGCCTGCCTGTGATCTCTCTCTCTGTTAAATAAATAAAATCTTAAAAAAAAAAAAAAATCCATGAGATTCTTCTGCCCTGTTAAAATAATAACAATTTTAAATGATAATTTAAATAATTTTAAAATTTAAATCTAAATAAAAATTAAAGTAAATAATATAATAACAATTTTTTATTTTTTATTTTTATTTTTTAAAAAAGATTTTATTTGGGGCGCCTGGGTGGCTCAGTTGGTTAAGCGACTGCCTTCGGCTCAGGTCATGATCCCGGAGACCCGGGATCGAGCCCCACATCAGGCTCCCTGCTCAGCGGGAAGCCTGCTTCTCCCTCTCTCACTCCCCCTGCTTGTGTTCCCTCTCTGGCTGTGTTTCTCTCTGTCAAATAAATAAAATCTTTAAAAAAAAAAAAAGATTTTATTTATTTATTTGACAGAGAGAGACACAGTGAGAGAGGGAACACAAACAGGGGGAGTGGGAGAGGGAGAATCAGGTCTCTGGCCAAGCAGGGAGCCTGATGCCAGGCTCGATCCCAGGACCCTAGGGTTGCAACCTGAGCCAAAGGCAGATGCTTAATGACTGTGCTACCCAGGTGCCCCTAAAATAATAATAAGTTTTTAAATGGAAACAATTTTAAAATTGTTTCCTGCATAAGTCTGCCCAAAGCAAATCTGAAATTCTCCCGCTACACACAAAGCATCTTAAAATTTCAGATCCACTCACCACCCAGATAAGAGGGCTTCTCTTAACAACTTTAGAAACAGCAAGTTCATTTCTATTTTCATCTGTGTTTCTAAAATGTTACTTGACTTCAGCGAAATCAGTAAGTCATTCTGAGTTATCTAAGATGCTTCTCTGAATGTATGTGTCTCAAGCCGGCTTCTGCTGGGCAGGCCAGCTCTGTGTGAGTTCTGACAATTACACTGGCCAACGCTGAAAGCGTTTCACCTCCTGTCGGGCCTTGCACGTCTCTCCTTCCACCCCAGAGTTTCTAGCTACTAGGGGTCCACGTACACCTAGACATATGTAACCCGGAGTTGCTGGGGATGAATCCATGATCTCGTAGATCATAGCCAGTGGATAAAATCTTTCCTTTCTACCCCCTTCTCTGATAAGTAAGTAGTCCTGACATACAGCAGGTCCCCATTCCTAAGAGCCCAGTCTTTGCATCCAGCAATCAATAGCACATTGCAACGACTCGCAGGTACGGTTTCACTTTGGCTTTCCCACCATCCTTGCTTTGGTGTCCTTGTTCTTCACTCTCCTCCCCTGGGACTGTACTCCTTAATAAAATAAGAGCACATTTAAACCCTCTGTTTCAGACTCTGCTTTCGAGAGATCCAGACTCAGACATAAGTGGAGAACTGAAACCGTCATCGGCTTAATTCAGACTAAACTCTTGCAGAGATCAATTTGGATTCGTTTACGAGACACGATGTTCAATACAGAAGAATGGTAATGCCAACTGACCAGTTAAAGTGAGCTGTCAACATTGTGTGACCACCTTTCTCTTAGAAGCTCACTATCGAATTCTCTGCTATCTGTTTGGTGACTCTCTAGCCTCAAACTTCTATCCCTACTGCAGTCACCTTCACCTGACAACCTCTCTTTCAATTTAAATGGGAAAAGAAGCACCCTCAGATGGTCATGCTTTGATCATCTTATCACTAGATCAAGCCCATCTGTGCCTGCCTTCATCTCCTTTCCTCCTGTTCCATCTGGTGAAGTATCCCTTCTCTGATCACCAGCCAAGGCCTCAGCATAGATCTGATTCCCTCTAGCCTTTTCAGGGGCTTGGTTTCGTATTCTCCCCCCCCCTTCCTCCTCTTCTTTCTCCCCCTCTTCCTCTTCTCCTTCCTCCTCCTCCTTCTTCTTTTTTTTTTTTTTTTTTTTTAAAGATTTTATTTATTTCAGAGAGAGAGAGAGAGAGTGCACAAGCAGGAGAAGTGGCAGAGGGAGAGGTAGAAGCTGACTCCCCACAGAGCAGGGAGCCAGATGCCTGGCTTGATCCCAAGACCCTGAGCTCATGACCTGAGCCCAAGGCAGATTCTTAGCCAGCTGAGCCACCCACGGGTCCCTAAATAAAAGCTTTTAAAAGAGTAGATTTAAAATAAGTGAAACTAGTTAAAATATTTTAGAATCTCTGCAAATAGACAGGGCTTAGTGATGGGTTGGTTAAGGGAGTGTTTCCCTTAACTTTGTTCCTTCTCCTATAACTTCATGAACAAAGATCTGGTCACTGAACTAGGGACCCTGAAAGACAGCCAGGTTGGGCTGAGTGGAAGGTAGGGTAGAAATCGTAAGTTGAATTTTTGGACATGCTGAGTCTGAGTTGCATTTGATATTCTTTTTTTTCTCCCCTAGTGCAAAAATGTGCTTTTATTAAAGCTCAGGGACAGGACCCATGGGCAGAAAGAGCTGTCTACAGCACATTTGAATTTCTAAGATAAGATACTAAGCACTAGCTGGGAAATAAAGGTCACTGGAAAGGTCTGGTTAATGACATACATTTCTGAGTCATCTGCAAATGACATAATTTGGAATCACAGGTCTATGTGAAAATGTCTCAGTATATAATGAGAAGGGGGCAGGCCTAGATCAAGTCTTGATATCCAGTGACATTCACCACAGCATACAAATGTAATCAAGAAATGGCATGTGGCAGGTGGGGAAAAGGGGGGGGGTGTTAAAAGGAAACCAGGGAAGGAGTAGTGAAAGGAGAGAATGCTTGGTTGTGTTGACTGCTGCTTGAAGTTGGGTTAAAATGAAGCCATAAAAAAATATGCTCATTAGATTGAGCAAGAGTCATTAGTGACTTCCATGAGGTCACTGTCAGTGAAGGGTGCAGGTGGAAGGCTTATTACAGTTTGTTGAGGAGACAATAGAAGGTGAGAAAGGCGAGAGAGCTTTCGCTTCAGAGAAGTGTGACTGGGAAAGCAAGTACAGAAATAGCTGGAGGCCAGCGTGCCACAAAGGGAGGTCTTTTAAAGATAGGAGAACGCTTTGAATGGGAACAGAGCAAAAGAGATTATTGCCTCAAAAAGGGGGAATAGGGGAACCTGGGAGGCTCAGAATGTTGGGCTCCCTGCTCAACAGGGGGTGGGCGGTGTCTGCTTCTCCCTCTGGCCCTCAACCCCCACCGCCTCTTGTGCTCTCTCTTGCTCACTATCTTGCTCAAATAAATACATACAATCTTTAAAAAAATAAGATTTTATTTACTCATTTGAGAGAGAGAGAGAGAGCGAGCGAGCACAAGCAGGGCGAGCAGCAGAGGGAGAGGGAGAAGCAGGCTCCTAAGACCTGGGGATCATGACTTGAGCTGAAGGCAGATGCCCAACCAACTGAACCACCCAGGCGCTCTATGTTAAATACATTTTTAAATATTTATTGACTCTGTCTACTTCTCCACTGCCACTGCCATCATACTCTATCAGTATCTTTTGCCTGGATTACTCCAATTTTTGTTCACCCAGTATACAGGATGATGACTTCAATCCCCAAATCTGATTGTGTCACTCTGTTGCTTAAATTTCTATGGTTTCTATATATTTTTAGAATAAAATAGGGAATCCTTTATTGAGTCTACCTACCTTGCATGTTCTGGCCTCTATCTCTCCAGTTTGCTTTGTTATACTTTGTGCTTTGAATTCATTAGCTTTCTTTCTGTTCCTCCTACTCTTTATGCACCCTCCTACCACAGTACCTTACGTTATGCTTTCCCTCTGCCTAGAAATCCCTTTCTCTAGTCAATGTTCAGTCTTCAGGTATAAATTTAGGAATCATTTTTTTTTAATGCAAGCATTCCCTGACCCTCCAGCCAAGTCCAATTCCTAAGGCACACTCTAATGGGTGTATGCCCCAAGACACTAATAATATGGCATGTGAGAAAGCATGTCCAAAGAATTTATAAGAGTTTGAATTAAAGCCATGGACTTCAGGGCTTAAAGTCAGAACCCAACCCTAGGAAGGCAAAATTAATTTAATTTTATGTCTACTTTGATGAAGGCAGGGAATAAAAGGAAGGTTTGAGGAAATTTCCAAATGTCTGACTTGTTTGAGTGGATGGAGAGAGGTGCCCTGAAGGAGAATGGCAAATTTAAGTATAGGAAGAGGGTTCATGGCAAATGAAAGTGTGAAGGCCAGTTCCCACCTAGCAAAATTACATATGTATTTGCCCTTTGACTTAGCAGTTACACTTCTGAAACTCTATCCTCAAGGTGAACTGATGATCAAATGCTGAAAACAACCCCACGTCATCAACAGGGGATTAGAGAAACTTGTTATATACCTTCGTATAATAGAGTACCACGCAGATGGAAAAGAGGAATGAAGTTTTCTATATATTAAAATGGAGTTATCTTTAGAATATACTGTTAAGTGTAAAAAGCAAAGAGGAGAAAGCATACATAGTATGTTACCATTTATCTAAGAAAGGGAGGAGAGGATTCAAATATCTAGACTAGCTCGTGTTTGCTTATATTAAAAAAAACAAAATAACAAACCACAGATACATTGAATGGTCACCGATAAAGAGAGGGCATCAGACACAATGCAGATCTGACTGAGTCTTCATCAGCCTCACGAGGAGCTCTAGAGCAGACTAAAGGTTCTGCTTAGGTATTAACGGCCGGCGCACTGATTTCGTCTGCTCAGGTTGTGGTAGATTGGAGGCCTTGAACAACAGACACATTTTTCTCACAGTTCTGGAGTCTGGGAGGTCCAAGATCCAAGTCTAACAGCATCCATTTCCTGGTAAAAACTCGTTCCTGGCTTGCAGATGGCTGCCTTCTCTTTGTGTCCACCCAGGTCCCCTAACCTAACTACTCTTAATACCGTTTACCCTTTTTAAATTGTGGTATGGCTTCTATCTCTTGGTTGGACCCAGACTGATATAGAATGGGAAGAGCCCCAAAAAGTTGGGATTTGGGAATTAGATTGGTCTTCAGTGCAGTGCTGAGCTCACTGCTAATGGGAAATGGGAAGCTAGTAACTCATTGCATGCAATGGCATCACAATGAATCACGATTGATGGTAGATTGTGATGAAGTGCCCCATGAAGCAAGAGCCTTAGAAACTTCAGTGGCTATGGTGTTTGACAATGATGGCTATCTGTAAGGACTGTGTATGGGATAGATCTTTTTGAAAGCACTTCATCACCTACAGAGAAAAAAAAAAGATGCACTGAAGCCCATTAATTTTCAGCTCCGTTGTGGAAGCCGCTTTCTCCTATACCCTGAGCATATCCACTGGTTGTGGCTTGTTTGTGTCCCAAAGGGCTGCCTCCTGCTTGCCTAGTAACTGTAGACTATCTTGGGTCAGGAAAGTCAGAGAATGTTTCACCATCCAGGGGATTGCAACTATACCTTCTCCAGTGAGGTCTGAACTCCTTTTTTTTTTTTTTTTTTTTTAAAGATTTTATTTATTTGACAGAGAGAAACACAGCCAGAGAGGGAACACAAGCAGGGGGAGTGAGAGAGGGAGAAGCAGGCTTCCCACCTAGCAGGGAGCCCGATGTGGGACTCGATCCCGGGTCTCCGGGATCATGACCTGAGCCGAAGGCAGTTGCTTAACCAACTGAGCCATCCAGGCGCCCCGAGGTCTGAACTCCTGCCCATGTTTGTCCTTCCTTGCTTACTCTTCCTCAGCCCCAAGATCTATTCGTATCTTATAGTTACTCTTCTATCTTAGCTTGATAATTTTTTGCAAATAACTTCCTTTATTTAAATCACAGTATAGTTTCTATCTTCTGCCTGGTCCTATATTAAAGTAGACTCCCAATGTTGTGCCTGGCACAGTCCCAAAAATGGAGCAAGGAACCCTAAGTTTTTATTAAGACAACTTTCTGCAGCCCTCTGTTTATCCATTCATGTTTTCTTTTTAATCATTATTATTTTTTAAATATTTTATTTATTTATTTAGAGAAGGAGAGTGTGCAAATGAGGGGAGGAGGAGTGGGAGAGGGAGAGAGAGAATCTCAAGCTGATTCTGTGCTGAGTGCAAAGCCTCACACAGGGTTCAATCTCATGACCCTGAGATCATGACTTGAATCAAAATCAAGAGGTGGACATTTAATTGACTGAACCACCCAGGTGCCCCATGTCTATTCTTGCTTTCTTTTGATTAGAGATATAAACCAGCTCTCTCTCTCTCTCTCTTTCTCTCCCCCCCCCCCTCAGCACATGTATTTTGCCCCTAGAGACACTCTGTTTTACTAACCATTTCTACAACCCTTCAAGTCAAGTCCTCTTGGGTGCAACATCAACTTTGCCCATCAGGGCGATCACTGTGAACCATTGACTCCCAATGGTTAAGCACTACCACTTATCTTCATGCCCTGGTATCAATGAGCCACGTTCTCCTGCTCTGCTACTGTAAGACGAGAGCCACCACTAGACTTCTTGGTGATGCTGATGCTTCTCACTGTCATATACCTAATGGCCTTGATAAATTGCCTGATCTATGGGACTTCCATGGAATAAAATTCTCTAATGGATTTTTTATCCTCACTGGATATGTTCACTCAAGTGTGCTCATTACCTGCACTTTTTATTTTTTCTGTTCATCGTATGCTACACATATTCGAGCATTTCAACTTAGCTCAACAAAAGCCATTACTTTCTTCAGCTACACTTGCATTGACTTTGTATCATCCCTTGAGTTTCTTGGAAGGGTGATAAACCCAGTATCTCAAAGGAGTTCCCCCAAGGGGCACTGACTAAGCCTGGGGGCCTCAGTCAGGTAAGCCGCTGCCTTTGGCTCAGGTCATGATCCCAGGGTCCTGGGATCGAGTCCTGTGTCCGGCTCCCTGCTCCGAGGGGAGTCTGCTTCTCGCTCTTCCTCTGCCTGCTGCTCTGCCTGCTTGTGTGCTCTCTCTCTCTCTCTCTCTCTCTGTCAAATACATAAAGTCTTAAAAGAGAGAGAAAGAGAGAGTTCCCCCAAGTCAATACTCTACATTATTCAGTCTTCAGTTTCAGCCTCTTTGAAAAAATAATCACAAGATCGAGTCCTATAGGTAGCCCCTGGTTCCTTATGGAAAATGCTGACTAACTCTCACAGCTCCTGTAAAGTACAGGCCCTGTCCTCCCTTACCAGGCTCAACATGAACCTGGCTGTCATTCCACGTGCCTCTTAACTTGATGATTTGGGCCCAGTTGCACCGTGGGGGAGAGGTCTCTAAAATATCTTCCCCTAGGAAGACAGTATTACTCTTAGTGAAGAGGAGTAGGCCACCTTTGCAGGCTTTGAGGATTTAAGTAAGTCTGTGAAACAAAAATCTTCAAGAAATATATGGCTAACCTTATCCCATATGTTGGGATTCCTGAGTTTCCCACCCAGGGCCCTGGCTTTGGCATAATTCTTCTTGGATTATGTGTTCAATTGTCTTTGAAGTTAGGAACTCTATTCAATTCTGAGTTTGGCTTTAATCTTTTCCTTTTTCTCACTACAAGAAAAAAGGGGCTTTTAGGATACCAAAGAGGCTCTCTGGCCTTCATAGTTAATTTTCTATTGTTAATTGCCCTCAGCTTTTCTTTATCCCTCCATAAGACAGACAATCTATAAGATACAACTTCATAGCAAATAGCTAATTGCATTGTCTTATGCGTGTGGCCTCCCATCCCAGGCCTCAGACCGGTTTAGCAACTTGTACATGACCAAGGGGAGGGGTTTAGATCCTCTCATTCTTTCTCCTACTTAGATGCAATCAAATGGTCTAGAGGTCAGATGACAAAGCCTAGGAAGAATTTAGACAGCCTCCCAAGCTTTTTCAGAGGAAGATTTTTATTGGCTTACATGAGCTCTAAGTCTTGTGTTTTTTGTCTTTCACTTGTTTTGTTTGAAAGAATCTATTTGCTTAGTACAGAACAATACAATACATTTCTTTTCCTCATTTGTCTACACATTTTAGAAATTCGCACATTTCAATTAGTTACCAAATATGGAACACAAGTCCTCCCTACCAGAATGCAGTTGATAAGTAGTCTCATTCTATCACTGAACTGTAAAACAGTTACCATGAATGGACCTTTTTTTTTTTTAATGTACATTCTTTATTTATTCTGCATCACACCTCTGTAAAACAGAGCTAAGTCTCCTTATTTTGCAGATCAGGAAACTCAAGGACGGGGAGTTGAGGGAACTTGACAAAGATCACACATGCTAGCAAGATAGAGCCTACCTGACTCCATACTCAGTATCAAATGTAGCCAACTGAGTCATTTAGGTAATTCGAGGAAGACCTCCACTTGTGGCCAGAATGAAAAATTCAGACACATGCCTATTAGGGGTTAAGAAACGTCTTCATAAATAATGAATCTTGGAACACTGAAAAAAATAAAATAATGTAATAATAAAAAACGAAACTTCTTCAGACATCAGCCCTCATATTTTGTCCTGTGTTTCCTTCCTTATTTTAAGAGACAGTTTCAATGTCAAATCCTGGAAACTGCATAAGTACTGATTATCACAGGAGAATAGCTGAGAAAAAATGCTCGAGGGCACACATAAACTTTTATGTGTGATTACCTCAGGATAGTCATCTCCACTCCAACCCAAAGTTTAGGGCATCAGACAAAAGACTTTGCCCAGATTCAACTACAAAATAATGCCTTCTTTATTACTGTCATACCAACTGGGTTTAAAAAAATAGAAAAAAATTTTAAAAAATGGAAAAATTGGGTTTAAATAATATTAAAAAGGAAGACCTTTTATTTAATTAAGGCAAAAAGGCTTATCATTCTTGTAAGAGATTCAGGGACAAAAATGTCTCTATGCATAACCCTTACTTCTTGTTACTATCGGACTACTTTTAACATTATTATCCTTTCCTAGTAAAGGCACAAGGATTGCAAGCTCCCAAGCGTGCACCTGTTTCCATCAGCTCCTGGATGAAGTTTTTTTTTTCTTTTTCCTCAGTGGTATGTATAGTTCCAGGTGTCCACCACTGCTTTGGCACTTGCTGGGCTCATTCCCAAACTGCTGCTTCACTCCTTCCTGATATCACTGGCCATGCCCAGGAATGGAAAAGGGTCTCTCCTTTCAGCCGTTATACATAGTTTTGTATTTGGCTCCCAAAGAGCTTTATTCCCTGTTGACTGGAATGAGACACATTTGATAGTGAATCAAAGTCCTACTTGAAATGATTCCTCTTATGGAAAGATCAACTTAAGACCCAAATTGACTCATGTATCTTAATTCTTTTCCACCTGAAGATGATTTTACCCCATGAAATAAGGGATGATCTTTCTTTCTTCTCCTTTCCTCCCTTCTTCCCTTCCATCCCTTCCTCCCTACCTTTCCTCCCTCCCTTCCTTTTTCTCCCTCTTTTTTTCTTTCCTTCCTTTTTTTTTTTTTTTTCTTTTTGAGGCTTAAACACCTGCAGGCTGGATTCCACATAATCTCATTTAAAGTTTACTTCATGCTTTCTGGCGACTCACAGTGAATAGCTGTGAGCATCTTGAGGAGAGTTTTCATTCTTAGGGCATAACAGGAGTCACATTCAATTGATATTTATTTGTACGAATGGCTGCATTGATGAGACAAAGCTATTAGGTAAGCATAACAGTTACATTATGTAAGAAAAGTGTAGTGCAGTATTTACGTACTTAAAAAATACCGTGTAATCTATTTGCATGCATTTTTGAGACATTATGATTTGTTTATTGAGACATATAATTTTTATTGAAGTATAATTAATCAACAACGCTGGTTAGTTTCAGATATAAACATAATGATTCAACAAATCTGCATTACTCAGTGCTCATCACAACAAGGGTAGTCACTGTCTGACATCAAACATTGTTGCAATCTTAATGAGATCTGGCCATTTACAACAACACCAATGGACCTAGAGGGTGTTATGCTAATGAAGTAAGTCAGAGAGAAAAAGACAAATACAGAATGATTTCACTCATATATGGAATTTAAGAAACAGAACAAATGAACAAACACAGAGAAAAGCGTTAACCACAACAAAAACAGGCTCGAATACAGAGAACAAACTGGTGGTTACCAGAGGGGCGGTGGGGGGATGGTTGGAATAGATACAGAGGGGATTAAGAGATACAAACTTTCAGTTACAAAATAAGTAAGTCCTGGGGATGAAAAGTACAGCACTGGGAAATAGAATTTTTAACAAAGTATAACTGTACCTTTGTTTTGAA